>CM073539.1:22532500-22707500 GCA_037074615.1 Leucaena leucocephala
CCCATATAGTATAAATATGATTAGTTAGAGCCAATGTATTCCCTTAGGCAGTAGAAAGAGGGGTAAAATGACAATTATGCCTTTAGGGTTAATGTAGTGCAAGAAAGGACACTAAGGGTATTTTGGTCATTTCTCGAGGGATGGATGGCAGATAAATACTCAGTCTAACAATTTCAATAGTATGAGGAACCTAGACACTGATTTCCAGGATAGAATATATATTCTGGAATATTATAAAAATTAGGAACAGAAAACAATATAGTTTTTGTGAAACTGCTCCGATCGATACCGGACTGGACTGGAATTTTTCCTATCAGTATAATTTCCTTTTCTAGCCAAACATGCCCCTAAATGATTTCATGCATGGCGTCAAAATGCATGGCTTCTAGGGCAAGCTTGTGCAAGAATGAATATGGACCATTAGATCAAATAGTAACCAAATCAATCTTGGCCATCCATTTCTACCCAAGCTCATCTATAAATAACCCTCAAATCAGACCTTGTTTGGCAGCCGTTGGAACCATAGGGGGAACTCTTGCAAAATTTCCATTCAACCAAGAAAGAAGCACACAACTTGAAGTAACAATTAAGGTAATCATCTCCTTTGATCTTGAGCTTTATTCTAGCAAGCTAGCTCTTAATTTTAAGGGTTTTTGTGCCATATTTCCCTTGAGGTTGCTTCTAGAAGTTCTATTCATATGTAGTTAGAATATGATTTTTATGTTATGGATAGTTTAGACAAGCTTAAAATAGCTAGAATCAAGTGGTATAAGCTTGGAAATTCAAGTATGCATGAAGTTAGGGTTTTGTGTTCATGGCTGGTACTGTACATGACACTGTTCATATGTTGGAATTTCATGATTTTTATGCTTATAATGAGTTTAAAATGGAAAATTGTGTGGGGATAAAGTAGGAGAGCAAGTATTGGAAGCATTGGAATCAAAATGTGAATTTTGGAAAATAAGAGCATTCACTTCAGTCAAGAGAAAGGGGTTTTGATGTGTTTTGATTTTAGAAATTCTAGTTTCATATTTGGATTCTACATGAAAAATTATGTGGAAATGAATCATGAGAATTTATTTTGAAAAGATAGAAGTATGAAACATAAAACAGAGAAAGAAAGGAAGCTAGTGAAAACCTAATTTTGGATTTGTTTTCAAGTTGAGTTGTAACTTGATATTACTTTGTAATGGCTAGGTTTTGGCATTTGTGAAGGAAGGAAATCATCTCAAGAAGACCTTGACAAGGATAGCTAAGAGGTAGCAAGAATACCTAACTATAGTTTCATGTTTGCTTAATTGTTTGCTTGCTTGTTATTTATGATGTTTTGTTGAGCATGAGATTGTGTCATCATGTTGATGATGAAGTATGAATGATTGCAGCTTCTTGCAAGTTATGTCATGACAATATGCATGTTAGAGTTTTCTTATGTACCATTATGAAGTAGCTCCCATCTCATGATAACATGTTAAGCATCCAATTCATCATACATGATATTATGGTTTGTGTAACTTGCTATTGGGATTTCTATGAAATCTCATTCTTTCCATATGCATAACCATATCATAGGTGCTGGAACTTCCCAATGAAAGAGTGTAAACATGGATGGTTAAACTTGTATAATGAGTTACATGAGTTACTTGGTACTATGGAAGTATATCTTGGGATGTATGGCGTATGATCATGTATTTGTATTTTGAGGCTAACACTTTGTGATGACGATTATAAGGCCTACAACAATGAGTTTGAACTTGAAATTTGTCATGGTAATAGCTAAGATATAGAGCTTTAAATGAACACCAAGAATTCCTCAATTGGTTAAGTATTCAAATTGTTATGATTTTTCTAAGTTGAAGTTAAAATCTAGAGTCAAGAGAAAGTAAGCAACTAGAGGCAGTGACCTTCCGACGTAAATTTTGTATACTAAATGAACGAGTTTTTCTGCAAAATTTTGTGAGCTTAAATAGAACGTCTAGATCTGTAAGTCCATATGTAACATACTTCATTTGGACAAGTAATAAAAGAGAAATGAATTTTTGAATTTAATACAGAAACTGGAACTTCCAGATTTTACCAAATGAACAGTGTTTTCCAACGAATAAACTGATTTCATTAGGACATTGGAACCTCAGTTTTATATTTTTTTCTTCAAATATTAATGAAATAGCTTCATTAAAATTTGGAACCACCCTATTTAAATTTTTCTACATGTAATTATGAATTTTCAAATTTGGGTACATGTTCTAGAATTACCAAATGAACAGTAAAGTGAACATAAGCCCCCAAGAGCAATTCTTTTAAAAATAAATGTTTCTAAAGCAAAAAGCTATGTAATTGGTTCCAATGACTTTCAAATGAGTATAATTAAGGTTTAAAATAAGGATACAACACCTACCAAAAGAGAGCATCTCTATCTATCTACAAAATTAGCTATAAAGCTACTTCGTATTATACTTCTCAATACATATTTCTCATTATGTACCTTATTACACATTTCTCATAGTATATCTCATTACGTGCTTTTGACACCATATCATGGTGTATCTTTCCATTTTTGGCTGTATCATGACATATCTTGCTTTACCATAGCGTATCTCACCTTTTCATGACATATCTCGATATACCATAAGTCTAACATTCTTTTCAATTCATAACTTTACTGGTTTTAGAGAAAACTTTTCTGAGGAAGATGTTGCTTTTAAGTATTTCTAACTTCTTCCTAAAATAAAACTGTAATATGAATATTTCCTTTCAGATCTCCTATACTTAGATATGCCATAAGGGTTTTAATCTCTTACCCTCTCTAACTCTTCTTAACTCTTTCTATCATTTAACATAACTTTGTGCATCTATGCTAAACTTTTGTGGCATTTATACCCTTTCTCATATTTCCTAGGGGGTTACCCATCATTAGGCTACTCTTACTTGAGCACGCTTAACTAAAAAAGTGCCAATAAAAATATGAAGTACAGGTGCTAACAGGCTCTAACCTGGTACTTTACTATATTAGACCCTTTTCTTTAGGTCTCTCTTGGGTCTATCTGGGTCTTATTCTCATAAATTCCTGGTACTTAGGACTAATAAGTTTAACTCTGATCACTTAATTCCTTTGTCGTGTAAGAAGATTTTGAGTTTAGTCCATGATAATAATAAGGCTATATGAAACTAACATTATAAGTACTTTCTCTATTATGAGTTAACCAACTTGTGAAGCTTCCCTACTTTAACCTTGTCCTTGGTAATCGTCTTTCTAAAGAAATATTGTACTTATAGCTCATTCATCTTTTTTTAGACTAGGTCTATTACGACCCTTAGGATCTACTGCGATCAACTGTAAGCCTCTTTAGGATCTAACTGTGACCCTAGATTTCTATTCTCTGTGAGCCATGCTAGGATCTAACTGTAATTCTCCAAAATCTACTGCCATTTTGTTGCACCATATTCTCATCTCTACAAGACCTAAACTAACGGACTAAGTTACAAGGTTAGACACTTCCACTTAGTTGTTAACTCAACATATAATTCCCCAAGAATGATCAAAGAAGCCAATATTATCTGTTAAGATTTTACCCATTTCCTCTATCACTCAAGAATTTCTCACATCATTCTTAGCTTTCATAACTTTACTATATCTAGTACTATAGAGAGCTACATAGGCTCTACCATGTACATATTTGTCATAATTTGTACATCTCATCTGGTAGACATTACTCTAACATGAGCTGACTGTGCATTATCTTGGATCTATCTTAAAAGCAATCTGACTCTATTGCGAGAATGTTATCTTTTATTATAAAGATGTTACCCCTTCTCAAAGCTTCATCATCTTTTATAATTACGTCTCATTTTATTTCATATTCATGGTACTTCATTCATGTATCTTATCTTACTGAAGGGATATGTCCTGCCTATAGGTTTGCCACTAACATTCATCTCTAATCTCATTCTATGCCTAACTGACTATCATTGTCTGGTCATAAATTCTCATTCTATTTTTAGGGAATTAACTAGCTAACTATATCATTTATCACTTTTCCATTGCTTTATCATTACCATGTTGAATTATCTAATTGCATGTCATATGGTATGGAAGCAATATAACTTTCTCATCATATATGCTCTACCCTGCATGTACTACAAAAGGAGAGCATTCATTTATCATAGCATACTCTAACATGCATATTATGCAAGGAGATGCCCTCATTTAAGCATATTCTAACATTTGTGTCATCATATGACAAATGCAAGGAGATGCAACTATTCACCATAACTTGTGGTATCATAAGCCATATCATCATCACATAATTTGCTCAACCATCCCTCATATGCACATTACAATTAAACAATTAACTAGGTAAAGTTTAAAGCATTCTGTCCTTTGTGACATTATCTGGCAGATCTTAATCATTTATTCCAGAACCTGAGATATTTACTTATCTAATATAGGTTGCCACGTTACCCTCTTACTAGGGTATAGACTCAACCCTTCACTACTTTTCTAACTCTTGGTTATTACTTTTTCTTAAATTGAGGAGTCTCTTTATCTTTTAAAACTGTGGCTACTTGTCTCTCTCTAGACATTATAAACTTCTTTTTCTAACCTTGCATACATCTACCACTCTACTAAACTTTGCAACTACATGAGAAAAGTTCTTTCTTTGTAACACATAATTCAATCCGTGAACTAACTTCTCAATCATTTAACTCTCACTACTCATGTGGTTGAACTCGATTAAGTATTCATCAAAGAGTTTCTCTTTCCATATTTTAACTCTTAGCCTTACGCTCATCACTATCTAACTGAGAGGAATGATTCTTGTAAACTATTTGAGAAGAACTTATTAGGTGAGTGGATCAATCTTCATATCTTTGGAGTAACTTCTGTATCTCTCTACTATCTCTTAACTATTTCTGTCTATATATCAGTCTCAGCTTGCTTTGACCTAATTATGGTTCCTTTCTAGTCTATCTCTTGATTATGCGAACTTGAGTCAATGGATCTCATTCATCATCTAGTACTACTACTTGTTTTCCTGGGATGCTACATCTTATGTCTGTTAGGTTACTATTTATTCGTGATGGAATCCCTCTGTTTTAGGAATATCAGCTCTTTATCTGTTAACCATCATGTCTCTAACCTTAAGCTATGTATTAGGCTCATTCTTAGGCAAGTCACATTCTAACTTTTGATTCTTTTGTTTAAGAAAGACTAATTGAACCAATTCTTTCATAATATAGATCTACTCCTGATGATCATATGATGTATCTACTTCTAAATCTCATCTTAAATTGATTTGTATTTTTGTATCTTGTACTTTTTAGCTTTCCTGTACCTTATGCTAAACCTCTAACTAATAAACTTCAGTGAGGTTGACATATTCGTTCTTGTCATCAGGTATCTGTGCATCCTGGTTATGACCCGAGTACTTGCTAGTCGTGACTCATATTCTCTGTGAACTTTAGTCGCAACATCTCAATATACTCATCATGACTTGACAACTATGTCTTTCAATCGTAGCCAATGGTCTTTATTCGTCATGACTGAAACACTTCTATGAATATTTGTCACAACCCATGTCTTAACTTGTTGCAACTTCACTTTTTTGTGACTACTAGTCGTGACCTAAACACCTTCACATCGCAACTTGGATAACTTTCTATAAACATTCTCTTCTAATATTCTTTGTCCAGTCTTCTAAAATGTAAACTTGATTCATTGTCAATGCCCTATATTTCATATATATTTATCATCATCACTACTATAACATTGAGGAAATACAGATAGATTGACTATCTTGATCTTTACTTCTATCCATCCTTTAACCTAGATTGTAAAAATAGGAATGGACTCTCTTATACTATAACTGGATCTCTGAATTAAGGAACTACTGTAGGTTACTCATATCAAATCTATCCTCAAACCCTAGTAAGGAAGGAATAATATATAGTATACTATAATCCAGTACCAGTGCTTAACTTCCTCAGCTGTAGATTGTCCTCTTATAGAAGAAATAAGGCTTACATTAGGGTTAGAGGGTACTCCCACAAACTCATACTATATCTCTTATCATCTCTTTCTATTAATCCTCAAGAAATTTCTGAGGTTATTTATCTTTAGCTTACATTTCCAAGATCCTATTTATCAATTTTGGAATATGAGATAGCTATC
The DNA here is from genome assembly GCA_037074615.1 of Leucaena leucocephala. NCBI lineage: Eukaryota > Viridiplantae > Streptophyta > Magnoliopsida > Fabales > Fabaceae > Leucaena > Leucaena leucocephala. Next base: position 22,538,670 of record CM073539.1, read on the forward strand.
ATGTCAAGCTATTTTACCTTAACTAGGCTATATTCATTCAATTATAACATCTCCCATCGCCTATAAGGCTTTTATGTTCCTAGTCTAAATGACTTCTGTGTCCTTAGCCTCACTATAATCTACAACTGAGTCAACTACTTTTTTCTGGTAACTGAGAAAGGGTCTGGCTCACATCTCTATACTATTCATACTTTTAAGTTTCCCCTATCCTCATGGATCACTATTAGGTGAGAAGCTATCTCTTATTAAACCCCAATGTTCATTTTCCCTAGAGCATTTATCCCTATTCCATAATCTTAGTTGGACTGTGAACAAGTATCCTATTACTAACCTCAATCTCAATTAGGCTTTAGGTAATCTACTATATAATTTGTTTCCTAATCAGAGTAATTTTATCTTGCACTAGAACCTCTATTATGTACTAAAATTTTGTTTTGTACCAATGATAGAACATTTTTCTCTAATACAAAATGTCCTATCCTTACTTTAATACCCTTACATGATCCCTTAGTAGCATTTGGAACCACTTTAGGATCAATTAAAGTTGGAAACAATAATCTAAAATTTTTGTAAATTCCTCTTGAGTACTGTTCATATAGCATTTTTCATAGTTTAGCCCAACTTTGATACTCCATATTTAAATCTATAAAATTCCAAATAAGGTGCTTCCAAGTCCTATTGAAATCTCTTGAAGTCATATTTATTGAAAAAATAATAACTAGGTTCAAAAGGTATTGTAGCGTTCCTAGAAAATTCACAAAGACATATTGTTCCTATGGTAATTTTTCTAGTTTTCCAGAATTCAACTCTAGATTTGAAAAATCACCATAAAATCGTTTCTTATCCAAATTGGGTGTAATTGATGCCCACTTAAAGATTAGGATGTTAACTTTAAGAATCCTAAATTTTATAGTTTAATTCATACAATATCATAGTCAAAATATGGTGGAAAGATCACTGTCTCCCAACAGAACTTACACAAAGAACTATTTGTTCCATATTTACATAATATAGGTTTACATGACACAACCAAACATGCTTCAAACAACATCCATTGGCTCCTTACCTCTTAAATGTTCAGCACCTAACACGATTTAGTTTGAAAAAGAGTGAGATTTCTAAATAAATCTCAATAGCAACTAACACAACCTTAACATTATCAAACAATTTATTTAAAGCATGCTATATGGTATATGAGCCACACAATCATTCTCATATTTTGGCATTCTCTAACATGCATTTTCATGACATCTTAACAAGGAGATTACCACATCATCAAGCCCATCAAGCTTGCACTGTTAGAAAATGTGCCCTAAAGGCCAATCATTGTCTTATGAACATTATTGATTTATGAATTTATTAATTGTGTTATCATATTATTTGCATGTTTATTGTGATGACCATCCTTGGATAATTCATGATCTTATCCTAAATGTCCTTGGTCGGTCATCTATGTGGGAGCAGAGATGAAATAAGGCCAGTATGACTTTGAAGATATATAGAGATATAAATCAAAGTCATAGGCACATGTAAGAGTACAAGGTGTTGGACCGACCCGCTATGAGAGAGCTGCATGGGTAACGTCATAAGCTTCTCTCATATACAAACCATGTCAATATGCCCTTTGACCTGAGATCATCATGTATTCCTACATGACAAATGCTCAACTTTGACCTAGTCAAAAGTCACTTTTGACCGAGTGACCATAAAGACTATATTCGGGCTTAGTGGTTTTTCATGCGGAGGAATGTGAATGGTCAAGATGGAATTTGTCCCTCACATTCGTAGAGAGATATTACTGGGCCCCTCGATGAGTGAGTCTGAGAAATGTATGGCCATACTGTAATGGAAAGGTAGTTTCATTTCTATAGTCAGACTACTCAGGGATTGAGAAAGTAACGGTCAGGAATAGGAGGATGACATTATCCATGCCTCATCCATGACCAAAATATCGCGTGATAGAAGGGACATGATATGGTTGTATAAATGGTTACATCGTTTATCGATCCTTATATGATTTGAGTAGTCGTTATGTCTTGCTAGAGACCGCTTGCGGCTTGTGGGCCAGTATAGCAAATGACCCACTGCCAACTTCATATGGGCCTACAAGGTCGCACACAAAATAGCCCAACACGAGCTATGATGTCCAGATTCATTGAATCTAAGACGTGTTCAGATTCAATGAATGATCCAAGGTTGATGTATATATTTATTTATATTTATATTCGTATATATATAAATTCGTATATATACATTATATATAAGGAATATATAGGATTTAATTTCTAAGGATAAATTAAATCTCTATCATGTTTGAATTTGAAATTCAAATTGATAGGATATCTCATATAAGAGATATTTACAAGATTTAATTTATAAGGATAAATTAAATCTCTATCACGTTTGAATTTGACATTCAAATTGATAGAATATCTCATATAAGAGATATTTACAAGATTTAATTTATAAGGATAAATTAAATCTCTATCACGTTTGAATTTGAAATTCAAATTGACATGATATCTCAAATTTGATTTATGAGAATAAATCAAATATAGTCCAGTCTTATCTTTATTTTAAATTAAATAAATAGGTGAATTAAATCTGTGGGACGGATTTAATACAAAAATTATTTATTTAATTAGTTTCTTATCAAATTATATAATATGTGATATTGTATTAATTTCAAAATTAATATAGATTAATTCTAAAAATCCAATTCGCTTGAGAAAACGCAGAGCATCCTATATATCTAATTTTAGGAGTTACGTTTTGAACAACACATAACACAAAGGGCCGAAGGGAATCTTAAAAAGGTTTTACAGATAAGAAACTGCTGAAGTAGAGACAGAGAGGATGAATTCTTGAGAGAGCCTTGGAGGGATAGGAGACGCTAGCATGTCGTTCGTGGTTGGAACGCTGTTCGTGTGGATACTAGTAGAGGAAGCCGACCTGAGGCGTCGACTTCTTGCGATCAAAAAGAGAGCACGAGCCATAGAGAGAAGCTGTGGATGTCTTCTTGCGATCGGAAAGAGATCACCAGCCGCAGAGAGAAGTTGTGGAAGTCGTTGAGAAACACTGAGGGTAATGCTCCTTCCCACTTGATTTAAACACATACGGTAGATCCTGGCAAGGAATGGAAAATTTTTTAAATTAATTTCCACTGCGTGTCTTCCAATTCCTAACATGCACATCATCACATAATATTATGCCCAGCCAAACATCATAAACACCATTGAAACCATCAAAAACATAAAATTTCAATCACTGTTCATGTGAGTAAATAGTAACAGGGGAGAATTTCAAAAACTACAATCTTGGAATTTCAATGCTTTTAAGGTTCTAAACCTATTCAATCCCACACAAAATCATCATATAAATTCAATGGAAGCATTAAATCATTGAAATTTCATTTTCTTCCATCATGACCAATGCAAACTGAACTGGTTCAACCATGGCAAAGTTAAGAATATCAACTTGATTCAACAACCAATCACTTAACTAGCTTGTTTAAGCTTTAATAATATAATTCTAACTTTATTTTCTTCTTTCTCCTTTCATCTAACATTTTTGGACAGCATAACACCTTAGAGAAAACTCAAATTTTCTCCATGAAAACCCTAAGTTCAAGCTCCCAAATCAAAGGAAAATAAGTTAGGATAGATTGCTTACCTTTAATCTCTAGCTTGCTTGAACTTTGGTACCTTGAATCTTCTTTGTCTTGGCTTGAGTTTTTATTTTCCAAGAGTTTACCCAAGGGTTCATGCTCCATGGTTTGCTTCAGATTTGAGGGGGTATTTATAGAAAAATCTCATAGAAATCAATGGTCAAGATTACTTTGTGCACTATTTGATCTAATGGCTCATATTTAATCTTGAATTTAACTTTTTCAAAAAGATAATTATGAAATCATCAAGGGACAACTCATAGGGCTAGGTAGTGCCATTCCAAGGGGGAGAAGCTTCTAAAAAAAATTCTAGTCCAATCCGGTACCGGCTCAGTCCGATTTTCTAAAAATCAGATTGTTTTATAAATCTAATTTTTCTGAGATTTTATAATATGTTTTATGACCTTAAATCCAGTATCCGGATTCCTCCTACCATTGATATTCTTGGACTGGGCCAAAACTTAATTATAGATCCCTTGGAAAATGACTGAAATGCCATTGGTTCATTATCTTGCACTATATTAACCCTAGGGAATAATTGTCATTTTACACCTCTTTACTTCTTATCAGGGTATATACTGACACTGGTTAATCACTCCTATACTTTCTTGGACATTTATGACTTGTCCAAATGACCAAAATACCCTTCATCTAACTCTGACTCAATGACACAACACAGTGGCATACCTCTAATGGCATTTTCATAATTTTACATTTTCCCCAGTCTTTACTAGCCCTGGCCCACATACTTACCTAAAAATATCAATAGGCCTATAAGGCGCCATTCTGGGCTCTCTGTATGATCCACTACCTTCATAGGCTCAATTCTCGAGAAATTCCCCTAAAACATATTTATCGGGTGTTCTAATCCACTGTAAATTCTATCATAAATTCTACAAAAATCCTTTTTGAGCTTTGTTAACTTCATAAATTCTTATATTAATTATAAGAATTTACTACCAATTTTCATCTGATTCTAAGGTCCAGAGGATACTGTATTAATTTTCCTTTCTTTATAAATTAATATAAATTTTTTAGGACCTCATATCAAAATTCTGTGTTATGTCAAATGGATCAGAATAATTTTCTCCATTTACTAGAAAAAGTTGGGACTAATATGATTCTGAGCATTTTTAGGCATTTTCTAGCTCAAGTTTATCATAATTACATTTTTGCCCTTAGACTTTTGATAAATTACATTTAAATCCTATGACTTTTAAAAATTATAATTTAGGCCCTCAACTTTTCATAATTATACTTAATGGCCCAAAGATTTTGTCTACTTTCATTTTCTATCATATAACTTTTAAACTTTTTATTTTTGTCCCTCACTTCCTTCAAGACTTATCTAACCTTTATTATTCCTTCTAATCATCGTCATAATCCTTTTTAAACCTTTTTCCACTATCAGCATTATACAGATAGGAAAAAATTAGAATATAACATGCTTTATCTCCCAGTATTTTCATATTGTAAATCCAGATCGCGTTGTTTTGGGCTAAAAGTACAGTTTTCACAATTTACATTTAGGTCCCTTGAACTTTATTTACTTTTCTCTAATCATTTCCTTAGCTAAAAGCTTAATGTTTTTGGCTATGAAAATTCCAGGATGTTACACTCTATATTTGTATGTTGTGACCATTTCCTTGATTTAGTTGCGACCTCATGTCTTTCTGAAGTAGTTGGTTGTCTTTGTTATGTTTAGTCACGACTAAATTAAACTTGCTTAACGAGTTTTAGTACCTGTGATCATCAATCATGACTATTTGTATCAGTTGTCGGGACCTAACATCTATTTGCAAGAGGTTTTTTCTCTCTATGATCAAGAGTCGTGAACTGAAGATCTTTTTGTCATAACTAAAGTGTTTTTTGCTTTGAAATTCTTCTGTCTGATTCTGATTCTGATTGACTGCTCTATTTTTCTTGATTGTTATTGTGTTGTATGCATAGAAGAACTGAACCCTTAATGCCTTTTGATCCTGAAATTGAGAGGTCACTTAGGAAACTTAGAAAAGAATTTAAAGACAAAGACCTAGTGAAGCTGTAGTGGAAGAAGAGGTAAGATCATTAGAATCTAGTTCATCCTCTTGTGTTCTGGGGTCTAAAATTGGACTTAATTTAGAGATTCCTTTAGACATCTCTAATATGGTTGAGATTAATCCTAATGGGCATAATGGGAATCATAGACAAGGAGAGATGAAATACTTAATAATGTAAAAGATAATAGGAGCGTTAGGGAAATCAATAATTCACATGTGAATTATGATCCTTACGGTTTTTACATTGATAATTTTGAAATTATAGGAACTTTAATTACAGTGTTTCATGGTTTTGCAAGAGAATACCCACATCGATACTTACAGACCATGCACATGATTTGTTGTTTGATGAAGCCTCCAATGACTATATTGGATGGCTTCTTGAGGTGTTTCCATTTTACTAAAGAGGGGAAAGCTAAGTAATGGTTATATAATCTGCTTAATCACTTCATAACTCTTACACGGGATTAATTAAAGACAATATTTTTAGAACATTTCTTCTCGGCCTTTAAGACTACTCAGATGAAGAAAGAGATTACAAATATTCTGTAATAGGATGGAGTGTCACTACATGAAATTGGATAAGATATATAAATTTGCTGCCTCAGGGTCTGTACCACAATATCACTAAGGCTGACATAGTAAACATATTCTTTAATGGTCTACTACCTGACAATAAAGATCCTTGAATGTAGTTGTAAATAGATCCTTAAGAGATAAAGCTCTACAAGCAGGTTGGGAGTTATTTCATAAAATAGCCAATAAAGACTATCAGTTTGAGGATCTAAGGAGAAGGCCCACATCAACTTCAGGTAACTCTAAGGAGATTATGTTAGAAATAGAAGCTTTAGGCAACAAAATGGAGAAAAGAATGAGCCTAATTGAAAAGGATATGCATTCTACAAAACAAGTACATTCCGTGGGTATATCGCAAGAATTAGTTATAAGATGTGAGTCATGTGGTTCAATGATGCATGCTACAAGTACATGTGATAGACAATATGAAGAAGTAGTAGCAATGTGTCAAGGGAAAGATAATCAGTTCCAGAAGAGAGACCCTTATTGATATTCTTATAATCTTGGCTAAAGAGACCAACCAAACTTTAGGTGGGGAAGTGGTGACAATAGGTCGAATAAATTCCAAGGTGGAGTTATTTCTTCAAGCAACTATCAAAGTAAGGCAAGGCCTATTGTTAATGCTCAACCTAATACTTTAATAGCACCAAGACCAGATGAGACATCTCAATTGTTGAAAAGTATGGCTGCACAAATAAACAACAAGCTAAAAGAGAATGATAGTTAATTCCCCTCTATAGCTTCAATTCTTCAAAGTACGCAAATGCATAGAGGAAACTTGAATAGTTAAGTTCTAAGAATGCTGATATCTCTAGCCATCTAACTCAAGTCTCTAATACTGTGAGTGATACAAAGCAAAGAGCAGTAGTAGCATACCTTCGAATACTATCATTAACTTGAAGGCTCTGAAATTTATCTCATTAAGGAGCGGTATAAAGGTTCATTTCAAGGAAGATGATGCACCAAATAAAGATATTGAAGAACTTGAGATTGAAAATTCACCACTGTCATTAATGAAACTTAGGAAATTGAAGAGTACCAAAGAGCAACATTTCATAACAAAGAGAACAACCCAAGAGAAAAATTCATAAGAACAAAAAGAAGTGCAAGGGATTCAAGAGAGGAAGATATAATACAAAGTCCAGCTTACAAGGGGAAACAAATTGAGGAGAAAGAAGAATCAAGCAAGCAAGGAGCCTCTACACCTACGGGTAAGGAGATAAATATTAAAGTCCTTCCTTTTCCTAAAGCTTATCTAGCTAAAAAGAAAAAGTTTGACCTTGAGTTTGTAAAAGATGCATATACTCTATTCAATAAACTGTAAATAAATATCCCTATGGTTTAATTTCTCAAGAAAAATCCTAAGTATGCCAAATTTTTGAAAGAACTGTCTGCTGACTAGAAAAAGTTTATGCCTCTTAAGAGGATTTAGGTGAGTGCTAATGTGTCATAACTTTTCAAGGCCAAACTACCAGTTAAGTGCCAAGACCCAGGATCCTACACTATCCCTATGCATAATAGGAAAGATTCATATTAAGGGAATGTTATTAGATCTAGGGGCTACTATCACTGTCATGTCTTGGTCGGTATACTTAGCTTTAGGTATTAATAATCTTAGAGACACAAGCATAGTACTCCAATTAGTTGATAGATCAATTAGGTACCCCAAGGGAATGCTTGAGGATATTCTAGTACAGGTCAAGCACTTAGTGTTCCCAGTTAATTTTTATGTCATAGATATGTCCAGTGAGCTATTAAATGAGAGTACTTTGATTTTAGGCAGACATTTCCTCCAAAATTCTAAGACAATAATTAGTATGAAGCATAATTCTATCGCAATGGAAGTTGGGGAACATTTAGTCACTTTTAATATGAATAAAGTCATGAAATATCCTTTTGACAATTATGTTTTTGTTGGGTTAAATGCTATTGATTATGTTATTTAAGAAACTTAAGATTAGCATGAATTGAGGTTGTATGATGGGCATGATTTGGCATTGCATAAATTCCATAGTTCCCATGAAGTATCTTGGAGCATATTGATTCAACTTCATCTTTGAGTGCTTAAGATGATTATTTTATATCTCTCTCTTCTATTTATTCTTTCTCCTATTCTTGTGGGAGAGATGTACCTTGTTTCAATTGCCTAGATATTAATAGCATGCTCTCTATTTCTCAAGATTTCTTATTCTTATCAAATTTTGATTCTATTTCATCATTTATGAGTGACGTTGCCTTTAGAAAGGAATTGTTAAGTGACTTTGTATAATTACAAGATATTTTAGAAGTTAGAAGTAGAGCAAATGCTGAAGGGTCAAGCTTTTGTGACCCCAAGTTGCAACTTTATAAACTTAAAGTTAAGACTAAAGACAAACTTATGAGGAGAAGAGTCTCTGTGTTACTGAGTCATAACTATATGATTTTTTGGTCATGACTAAAGAGTAGACTAACTAGAAAAGAAGGCTCTGTGTGTCCCAGTCATAACCAAATATTCCAGGAATGCTATATGTGAACCTAAGTCACGACAAGATGTTGAAAACAAGATAATTAAGTCATAACTTGGATTTCCATATACAACAAGTGAACTACACGCTTCATCAGTTCCACATCCAGTATTTTAGTTAAAGGACTAATATTTTGTAACTCTAATTCTTCTTACTTGCATTCTAAAATTACATCTAATACTTTACAGTTTCTAAATGACCTGATCTCTAATAATAATATAGGTATGAAGGACGATAACCCAAGTATGTTGCACCTATGGACCAACCTAAGCTTGGTGCAATACATGAGGAGATTAATGAAAAATTGGAGAATCTAAACGAGCTGGACAAGAGTGGCCTTCAAGAATCTACAAAAAGGAGTATTCCTAAATTCACTAACTGCCCTCATCTGATTCTTTTTATTGTTTAACCCCTAGAATTAAAATTAAAAGATTTACCCTCTAATTTTAAGTATGATTATATTGAGCTAGATTCGAAGTTGCCTGTTATCATCTCTAGTTCATTAACTGTTAGTGAAGAATCTATGTTATTAAGTGTGCTGAGCACTAATAGAGAGGCTTTGGGTGACAATTGGATAACATAAAAAGGGATAGATGCTACTATTTATACTCATAGTATTTTGTTAAATGAAGATTCTAAACCTATTAAACAACCCAAACGTAGATTAAACCTATTGATATTTGATGTTGTTAGGAAAGAAATTAATAAATTACCGAAGGTAGGGATCATATATAATATTTCGGATAGTGAATAGGTATCCCTTGTTTATGTAGTTTCTAAAAAGAGTAGAATCATATTAGTTAAGAATGGCATAATGAATTAATACCTACTAGAGTGCAAAATTCATGGACAATTTATATAGGTTATAGGAAGTTGAATTGCTCTACTAGGAAAGACCATTTTTCTCTGTCTTTTATTGACCAAATGCTAGAAAGATTAGCATGGAAAACTCACTATTATTTCCTATATAGGTATTCAGGCTACTTTCATATTCTAATAGATCTGAAGGACCAAGAAAAGACTATATTCACATGTCCCTTTAGTACATATGCTTATAAGATAATGCCATTTAGTTTGTGTAATGCTCCTGGCACTTTCATAATTGTATGCTTTTTATATTTGCTGATTTTATAAGGAAATATATGGACATGTTCATGAATGATTTTACTGTATATGAAAATTCTTTTTACTAGTGTCTCGAGAGTCTTGATCAAATCCTTACTAGATGCATTGAGAAGAAATTGGTTTTAAACTTTGAAAAATGTTATTTTATGGTTGATCATAGAATTGTAATTGGACATCTTATATCTAGTAAAGGAAATTAGGTGGATAAAGCAAAAATTGAAGTAATTTCCTCATTGACCCACCCATAACTTTAAAAGAATTATGATTTTTAGGGAACGTTCGATTTTATATGAGATTTATCAAAGATTTCAACAAAATTGTTTTGCCACTCTCAAAGCTTCTTCAAAAAGACATTGATTTTGTTTTTCTGTTGATTGTAAAGAAGCTTTTGAAAATTTGAAGAATAGGTTGATTTCTTCACATATTCTAACTTTACCAGATTAGAATCTTCCTTTTGAATTATCATGTGATACTTCCAATTATGTTGTAACTTATCTAGGGTGATTGCCTATATCTTAAAAACACCTTATGCTACTTAAATTAATTACACCACTACTGGAAAAGAATTGTTTGCACTTATCATAGCTTTGGATAAGTTTAGAGCGTATCTTATTAATTCCAAAGTTCTTGTTTACACATATCATGTAGCAATTAAGTATTTATTCCATAAACCTCAATCTAAGCCAAGACTTCTACAATAGATGTTATTGCTGTAAGATTTTAACATAGAAGTGAAGGATAATGTTGGAAATGTGAACCATGTTGCAAATCATATGAGTATATTGCCAATAGAGACAAGGGGAGTACTTAGTTCTGATCTTATTTGTGATTCTTTCCCTGATTAATTTCTTTATGTGGTGTCTACTATAGGACCTTGGTATGCACATTCGATGAATTTCCTTGAAACTGACCTAATCCTATCTCATTTATCCAAATTTTAGGAAGATCGGGTCTAAATATTACATTTAGGATCACCCCTATCTCTAAAAAGTGTGTTCAAATCAAGTATTAAGAAGACGTGTCCCTGATAAAAACCACACCAAAGTTTTAGAAACTTGTCATTCTTGAGTCTGTGGGGGTCATTTTGGGGGAAGAGGACTGCATGTAGATTCCTTGAGTCCAGTTTTTCCTAGCCTTTATTATTTAAGGATGCTTCTGAGTTTTGTAAGGAGTATGATATGTGCCAAAGATTTTGGAGAATTAGTAGGCATCATGATATGCCACAACAACCTATTATGTTTTGTGAGGTTTTTGATGTATGGGAAATACTTTATGTGACCTTTTTAACTCTCAATTGGTTTTCACTATATTTTATTGTTTGTACATTGTTTGTCTATGTGGGTAAAGGCTATTCTTAGGAGACTAGATGATGCCCATAAGGTCTCTAAATTTCTAAGGTCTCACATCTTTAGCATATTTAGAGTACCAAAGGCATTGATTAGTGATCAAGATACCCATTTTTGCAATAAGTTAATCAATAACTTATTGGTAAAATATGGTGTGACTCACAAGGTCTCAAGCCCATCTCACCCTCAAACCAATAGCCTAGCTCAGGTTTCTAATATGGAAATTAAACACATCCTTGAAAAAATTGTTAAGCCCTCCAATAAGGATTGGAACTAAAGATTATATGACAAGATTATATTATGCTTTATGGGCTTATATAACAGCTTTTAAAACATCTCAGACATGTCTTCTTATAGGACAATTTTTGGAAAGGCTTGTCATATGCCCGTGGAACTTGAACATAAAACATATTAAGTAGTAAAAGCTTGTAATGAGGACCTTACAAAAGCTAGTTCACAAAAGTTGTTGCAGATGTAAAAGCTAGAAGAGATTAGATTGGACGATTACAACAGCTCTGAGATTTATAAGCTGAGGACAAAGTTGATTAATGATGATTATATCTTGAGGAAGAGGTTTAAGGAAGGTGATAAAGTGTTGAGGTACCAAGCTCAGTTCAAGTTTAAACATGAAAAATTCAAAACTAGTTGGGATTACCCCTATAATGGTTTTAAAGTACACTACTACGGGATGATAGAGCTGAGAGAGAAGGCGATGGGCAAAGTCTTTCAACCAAATGGCCATCTCTTGAAACTCTATGAGGAGTCTGCTTTACCTCCATGAGGCCAAGTTATCCCTTTCCTGTCTCTCTTACTTTTCATATGCTTTTAAACTATGATGTTATGTTTCTAATGATAGTTGGATGAGTTTTAAAGGATAATTTAGTAAGAATAGTGTTTATTTTTGTTTATTTCTACTTGAATAAAATTCCTCTATTGTCCATTTATTTTTCAATGTATGATATGTTCTTATCAGTCGCAAGAACTCATTTGCATGATTGTATTTTACTCATCCTTTCAACTTAGTCTTTCTTGGATTGCTTGGTATGATTGGAATGTGACTATATACTTAACATTGAATTTGCATTGAGTTATGTGTTGACTTGCTTTCAGGTGCAATTTAGGCTAAGTTAGGATATTTATCCAAATGGGTTCAGTTTGCAGATGATTTAGAGTGAGTTGAAGAGCAATTGTGTATTTTGGTTGTGACCATAAAGTCATATAGTTATGACCAATATGGCTCGAGAAAGGAAAATTGACTCTTTGTGCTTTCTAGTTGCAACATGCATTAATGTTAGTCATGACTAAGATTTATTCTTTGCAGCTTCTCTCTATGTGTATTGGAGTTGCGACTTGCACTTATTGTGGTCGTGACCTCAGTAACATACTTAGTTATGCGTTTTGGGCATTAGACTTTTTAGATTTTTATGGCCTACCATACCCCATAACCCTAAGTCTTGGCTGTTTCAATTTTCCTCACACGACCTGCAGTCATTACCATTTTCTTCTCCTCTTCCATGACTCATCATGTCTATACTCTAGCTAGTTACATCTTCATGTTTTCTCTCTCGCTTTAGTTTTCATATTTTTTCTCCATAGAGTTATTCCTTCTCCATTTCTATATTCTCCGTTACTTCTCACTTTTCAACTCATGTCATATCCTTATTTTTTTCTTCAGTTATACTTAACTAGAAGTAACTTAAATTAATTAAATACCTCTTTGCTTTAGAAACATGAATTTGTTAAAAAAATGCTTCTAAGTACTGTTCATCGGTACTGTTCATTTGGTAATCCAGAATACATACCTAACTTTAAAAATTTATAATTAAATCTAAAAAAATAAAAAATAGTGGTTCCAATTTCTAATGAAAGTTCTTTTATTAAACTTTGAACAAAAAAATATAAAAATAAGGTTTCATTGTCCGAATGAAATCAGTTTATTCATTGAAAAATACTGTTCATTTGGTAAATTTGAAAGTTCTAGTTTCTTTGCCTTATCTTCAAAAATTCATTTCTCCTTGCTTACTCATCCAAATGAAACATATTACATATGAATTTAAATCTCAAGATGTGCTCTTTAAGTGCATAAAATATCATAGAAAAATTCGTTCATTTACTAAGTGAAATTAGCGCTTGAATTTTATTGCCTCTGGATGCTCATTTTATCCCATTCCAGATTTTATCTTCAACTTTGAAAAATCATAACAAATAAAAACTTAACCAATTGAAGCCTTCTTGGTGTCCAATTAAATATATGTATCTTAGTTATGTTCATACCAAATTTCACATCCAAACTCGTTGGTTAAGTTATCATAATTACCATCACATGGTCACTGCCTCATATTACAAACTGTAAAGTACTATACAAGTTCAAACATCCCCATTTACCCTTTTTTGTTGGGAGGTTCCAGCACCTATAACATAATTATGTATATGGAAAGAATGAGATTTCATGGAAATCTCAATAGCAAGTCATACAAACTATAGTATCATGTATGATTGCTTAAATGCCTAACATGTTATCATGAGATGGGAGCTACTTCATAATCATACATAAGAAAACTCTATCATGCATATTGTCATGACATAACTTATAAGGAGTTGCAATCATTCATACTTCATCATCATCATTATAGTATCATCTTAAACTCAACCAAACATCATAATTAACAAGCAAGCATACAATCAAACAAATATGAAATTATAGTTAGGTATTCTTGCTACCTCTTGGGTTATTCTTGACAAACTCTTCTTGAGATGGTCATCTTTCCACACAAATGTTAAAACTTAACTATTACAAAGTAACATCAAGTTACAACTCAAGTTCACAACAATTCCAAGAGTAGGTTCTTACTAACTTCCATTCTTTTTCTATTTTATGTCTTATACTACCATCTTTCTAAAATAAATTCTCATGGTTCATTCCCAAAAATATTTTATGTAGAATCCAAATATGAAATCAGAATTTCCAAAATCAACTTACTTCCTTAGCTACTGTACAAAATCAAAATACCTCCTCTTGTTTCCAAAAATTTTCATTTTTATTCCAACGCTTCCACTACTTGTTTCTCTGCCTTATCCCCATAAAATTTTCCATTTTAAACCAATTGGAAGCATCAAAATTATAAAATTCTAACATATGAATAGTAATTTGTATAGTGGAAGCCAATAACACAAAACTCTAGCTGCATATATACTTGAATTTCCAAGCTAAGACCACTTGATTCTAGCTTATTTAAGCTTGTCTAAACTATCCATAACATAAAACTCATATTTCCATCACATATGAAAAGTATGTCCAGCAGCAAAATCAAGGGAGAAATGCCATAAAAACCTCTTAAACCAAGAGTAAACTTGATAGAATAAAGTCCAAGAGTAAAGGAACTAGTTACCTTTCTTGTTGCTCCAAGGTGTATGCTTCTTTCTTGCTTCAAAGTAAATTTTGGCAGAGGTTCCCCAAGGTTTCTAAGCTACCAAACAGGTCTGAACATGGGAGTATTTATAGAAAAAATTGGGTGGAAATGGAAGGCTAATATTAGTTTGGTTACTATTTGATCTAATGGTCCATAATCCACCTTCCATCAAACTTGCCCTAGAAACCTCATTAATGACATCATCCATGATGTCATTTAGGGTTGTGTTTGGCTGAACAAAATTAGAAATACTTATAGGAAAAATTCTAGTCCAGTCAGGTATTAATCTAGGCAGTTTCACAAAAACCAGATTGTTTTTTGTTCCCAATTTTTATAATATTCCAAAATATGTATTCTATCATGAAAACTAGTGTTTAGGTTTTCTCTATCATTGACATTGTTAGAATTAGTATTTATCTTCCAACCATCCCTTAAGAAATGGCCAAAATACCCTTAGTGCACTTTCTTGCACTATATTAACCCTAAGGGTATAATTGTCATTTCACACCGCTTTATACTTCATCAAGGCATATACTGACTCTAGCTAATCATCTCTGTACTTACTTGGATATTTTGTACCTATCTAAAATGACCAAAATGCCCTCATTCCATCTCTTGTTCATTATTACAACATAAGGGCATTTTCGTAATTTTACACTTTTTTTGGGTTCATCTGGACACTAGCCCATTTGACTGTTCAAATATCTTATTGAGTCTTTTGGATGCCATTTTGGGCCTCTATATGGATCTAATACCTTTATGACTCAATTCCCAAAATCTCACTCGAAAGTATTTATCAGGTATATAATTCTACTATAAATTTCATTAAAAATTCTACATAATTCCTTTTTGAGCTCTGTCGGTTTTATAAATTTCTATATTAATTATGAAAATTTATTACCAAATCTCATCTGATTAGGAGATTCAGAAGGCCCTATAATAATCTCTAGACTTTGGAAATTAATATCAATTATCTTGGGCCTCAAATCAAAATTCTGAAAAATATGCCTGGCTCAATTTCCATGGATAGTGGGGTCACTGTCGAGTTTAAGTGTGTGGGAGATCTTTTCTTGTTTTTGTTCCAATAAATGCCAAAATTTTTACAAATAATCCAATCTTTTATCATAACACTTTGGCTTTTGATTTGATTGTGTAATAAATTGCTAAAAATTATATTCCTATTTTAAACTGTTTTGTTACCAACTAAAAAGGTTTGAGTGTTAAAAATATTTTGGGTATTGAAAATTTTTGTTTGGTAGTTTCTACGATTACTGGTCGTGACCTACGTGTTGTTTGGTCGCTACTTAAGATGGAATTATATACTAAGTGAACTCACTATGTTTTATGGTCATAACCTAGTGTTTTATGGTCGCAATTAGGTTACACTATGAAAATGTCCATCTTTTCTTCTCTTTGTTCTGTGCAATACTATATAGAAGGATTTGTTTTGAACTACCATGGTGCTTTTATAAGGGATTAATTGCCATATTTTTCTAATATTTTTGCATAAACAATTTTATGAAAACCAAATCCACACTTGAGTTTTTGAAAATCTTCAAAATTGAATTAAAATAAATCAAGATTTTACTGGTAATCCTGGGATTCATATAAAATCTTGAATGATTGATTTAGTACTTTTAATCATCATTTTAAAGGCTTTCAATTAGGATGCTTTCAATTGTGATAAGTGTTCTAATTCCTAGTGAATAATGAATATTGTTTGAGACTTTAGCATATTAGCAATTTAGTTACAAACCCTTGTTAGAAGGATTCTCAGCCTTAATTCCTATATTGAGTGATTATTCATTTGGCTTGCATTCTCTAGAACTTCTCTTGACTTTTAGTCAAAATTTATTTACACATTTATGTTATTAAATATGATGGAGGCATTCATTTCTAGTCCCTTGGTACTAAACACAAACTATAAATACTAATCCATTGTTTACCCCATTGGGCCTTCATTTCCTTCATTTCATACGTTGTTCATTCATTCTTTGTTCAAATGTCTAAGTTGCATTGTTAAGTGAGTTAATTTCATTCCTTTATTTGAGACATTATAACCTTTAAGGAATTTGTGTGAAGTAAAACACAAGTTGTAATGATATCAACATGATACAACAAAGGAATAAAGTTGAAATGAATAATTCCTAGTAATAGAAATTTATGCTTTGAGCTTATTTAGATGGAATTTGACTTGTACTTGATTACATTCCATTTCATTTGATATTTCACCCACTCAACCCCAAAAGTCCTCATGATTCTTTGCATGAATGTTATTTAGTATAGGATATTTAGAGCTATTACAAGCCTATGGTAAGGGGTGTCATTTGAACTAATGTGAAAGAACCTTAATGAGAGATTTGAGAGATAAACACTTATATACCCATAGAGAATCTATTATGCTCGTACATTTAAGGTTAATCTCGCCAGGTAGTTAATTACTTGGCATTTTTCATGTTATCATTTTAAATTCTTGAAAGATGGTTGATCAATTGTTTCAAAGATTCACTGTTGATTATGTTGCTCACTTCAATTTTGCCTGTGGTTGTTTAGGTGTGATTTACTTCTGTCTAAGAGACAAAGGTTCAAGTTTGGGGGAATTGATAAGATACAAATTGTATATAGTTTATTTGGCATTTTCAATATATGATTATACTTTTGTGATAATATATGATTTTACATGGCAATGTTCTTATTAAAGGGTAAAATAGTCAATTAATTCTTCCAAGGTATATATATTTTGTTCTTTAATTAGCTTGGTATTTACAATGACTTTGATTTGCAGGGGTTTTGTAGAGACTCAAAGACCCAAAGTGGAAAAGAGAATAAATCACAAGACAGAAGACTATAATCGAGAAAGTAAGCTTATAAAAGAAGACTATAATCGAGAAAGTAAGCTTATGTGATGTTTAGTAACAACCTCAAAGTCCACCAGTCGTGACCTATTTTTCTTCTGGGAGATTCTCTATATTCTCATATCATGACCTAAATATGGATCTGGTCGTAAGTAAAATATATAATTAGTGAAGCTGTGCATTTTTGCTTAGGTTACTCTGAAAAGTAAGGGGAGCAATAACCACGACGGGGGGGTTACCTGTTGATAGATTTGACTAAGATCAAGCTGCTCTCATCCTTTCAACTCCTCTCATCAATTTATAGCTCAATCTTCCATTTTCCTTCAATTTTCTACATTTTTCTCTATTTCTGCATTGATCAATACATCTCTGCATCCTTTCTCTTCATCTTTCCATCATTCTTTTATGTTTCTCTCATGGCACCAACCTCATATTGTGATGGAGGCATGGTAGAATCTGAGAGGCTAAATGTCTTAATCTCTTAGTGATGGACATCATAACTGAGCTTATGGATGATAATGGGGAAGTTTCTATCTTAATTTGCATTTATACACATTTTGAGGACCTTAGATTTAGAGAGTTCATGATTTGTATGAGATTGAGTAATCGATGGATTAATCGATGTGCTTCATGTCATTTGATTCTAATTACGAACTAAGTGGATTTTCAACAGTGCATTAAGGGGTTTTTAATTTAGCTTTGATTAAAAGGACTTTCAAACTCAGTGATGTATTGGACTCAATCAATTGATTGAGGTTTAATGAAAGACTTAGTGATTTTATAACTTCCAACTCAAATTAAAAGCAAGGAAAACTGTGTTTTCATTATCAGGAGGTGTTTTTATCATATTTCTATTACATTTATCACTAAAGAATACCAAAAATATTTACTTTCATTACACCCTTATTTTTATTGCACCAATATTTGATCAAATCCAAAATTCCATGTTTTTACACAGGTTTTTAAAGTTAACATTCATAAATTGTTAGGATTCCACATTAAAGGCTCATTGAGAAAAATGATAGGGTTGTGCTCTATATTGCATTATTAGAGTACACTCTTTATTTTAAAGCCTAGATGGTGACAATCTCGAGGCATTTCAATAAGCCTATTTATTGAAGAACACGTCGATAAATATCGCTATTGTGAAATGTTTTGAAATAAAGTTTGAATTATCGATAAATCTGAATTCCTATGTTATAAAAGGGTATTTTTCGAAGAGCTCAAGGCTGTTTATCGAAGTATTATTTGATAAATCTAAAATTTTTTCAAAGCAATTCATTTGAGATTTATCTAAGGCCTTTTTGATAAGACATCTTTTCAATAAACACTTTGACAAATTCAACTAATCTTCAAAAGATTTTTAAACCAAGCTTTGACAAAATTTGATGTTTTAATAATAATATGAATTCATTGTTATATGCTTAACCTCTTCATTTATCTTTCATGAAACATATTTCTAGATTATTTACAAGTAAAAACAAGATCAAATGGAGAGATTCATTAAATAGGAAAAAAATTAGAAGGCATACATCATCAACCAATGGCTATATTATTCAATGACTACTTTAAGGGCTTTCTAACAGATTTACAAAGAACAAAACTATAAAAGAAGCCATAAGAGAACATTTGAATCCAAAAGAGATGAACAATGCGCAATATTAAACAACAATTATTGAAGTATTCATCACTATGCTGATTGTAACTCTGTTTCACTCTATTTCTCATTCTCCAAATAAAACACATATTATTCTTGAGAAAGAGAGAAACTTCAAGAGTATATACTTCAGTGTTTAACAAAATTCCTCTATTTGAGAAAGAGATTTGTAAAACTTCATATTACCGAGATATTCAAGAGTGGGTCTCTTGAGAGTGCGTTATCACCTTACGGGGAGTGAGAGAAATTCTTACAGTGAAAAGGCTAGATAATTTTGGAGGATAGTGAAAAACTCATAGGAGTACTAAGGACTAGATGTAGAACAAGTTGTGGGGCTAAACCAGTATGAATTGTCTATACGCAAAATCTCTTCTTCATCTTACTTCATCTGTGATATCTTTCTAAACTTAATATTTTGATTTCATTTTAAAGTTTTAAATTCTCAAAATCACTCAATTCACCCTCCCATTGGGTGAAAAAACATGGCATATGAATTCCATAGGTAGCATCATTTCATAGGTTTTAAACCATCAAGTAATACTTAAATACTTGACGGTTATCTTCCCAAATCATCAAATAAGTATGTACCAGCTTTGGTCATTTTGATTATTCCCTCATATGACCATGTTGTCAATAAAATTGTTAAATGAGATTGTCAAATCCTACTTTTTTTCTATCAATATAATACTGATAGTGGAAAGATATTTGGAAAGGATCGTGATGATGAATAGAAAGAAAAAATAATTATTAGACAAAGGTATAAAGATGAGGGACTAAAATCGAAAGTTTCAAAGTTTTATGGTGCAAAGTGTAATTTTCAAAAGTTTAAGGGCAAAATGGTAATTATTGAAAGTTGAGTCAAAAAAGGCTAAAAATGCCCAAAATTAGATTAGTCCCAAGTTTTCCTAGTAAATAGGAAAAATTATTCTGATCAGTTTGACGCAACACAATTCTAATTTGAGGTCCCGAAAAATTTATATTAATTTATGAAGAAAGGAAAATTAATATAGTATTCTATGGACCTCAGAATTAGATGAAATTTAGCAGTAAATTCTTATAATTAATATGAGAATTTATGAAACTGATAGAGCTCAAAAAGGAGTTTTGTAGAATTTATTATGAAATGTACAGTAGATTAAAATACCTGACAAATACGTTTCAGGGGAACTTCTTAGGAGTTAAGCCCATGAAGGTAGTGGATAATGTAGAGGGCCCAAAATAGCATCTTATAGGCTCAGTAATATTTTTAGATAAGTATGTGGGCCAGGGCTAATAAAGATCGGGAATAATATAAAATTACAAAAATGCCACTGTGTTGTGTCAATGAGCTAGAGATAATGAAGGGTGTTTTGATTATTTGACTAAGGTTATACAGTCAAGGAGAGTTTCCAAAATAGTTTACCAAGGTCAAGAAATACTTTGATGAGGTGTAAAAAGACGATAGTGCCCTTTGAGAAATTAAAGTGAAATCGGACACCGATAAAAGGGTCTTGAACAAATGTAAGGAATTATTATCAGGACTTTTGGATTTCAAAAAATTATAAGACTTTGCAAGACAGTTATTTTATATTAGAATGAATTTCTAAAAATGTTAGGATCATTAAAATAGGTGTCTAGTATTTATTTCAAAATAAGGTGTTTTAAGGATATCGATATAAGGAAAGTGCCTTAGGAATTATGCCAATTAACTATTGGACCCAAGGAAGGCCTAGGTCAGTCCAATATTTCATCCTAGGGTAGCCCAATAAGTTTCAAAAGTTGTCTTGGAGCCCAAGTCCAATAGTGAGAAAAGAAAAAGGAATAAAGTGAGAATTAAAGTTTGCATATGGTGGGACCCACATACCCTCACACATGGCTTCCAAGACAAGGGGAAGAGAAGATTTTTGTCATGTGATCTTATCTCAAGTTGGCTTGGTGGGCAAGTTTAATCTAAGAGCAATTATGAGCCATTAGATCAAATAGTGCACAAAGTGATCTTGGCCATTCATTTTCCATGAAATTTTTCTATAAATACCCTCACTATTTATGCTCAAAACCATGGCTTTGGAACCCTTGGGGAGATGCTGCCCAAATGCCAACTCAAGCCAAGACAAAGAAGATTCAAGGTACCAAAATTCAAGCAAGCTAGAGATTAAAGGTAAGCAATCTATCCTAGCTTATGTTCTTTTGATTTGGGAGCTTGAACTTAGGGTTTTCATGGAAGAAAGTTGAGTTTTTTCTAAGGTGTTTATGCTGTCCAAAACCTTATATGAAAGGAGAAAGAAGAAACTAAAGTTAGAGATATGTGATTGAAGCTTAAATAAGCTAGTTAGGTGATAGGTTGTTGAATCAAGTTGATATTCTTGATTTTGCCATGGTTGAACCATTTCGGTTTGCATTGTTCATGATAGCAGGAGATAGAATTTCAATGATATAATGCTTCTATTTAATTCATATGATGATTTTGTGCAGGATTGGATAGGTTTTAAACCTTGGAAGCATTGGAATTCCAAGTTATAATTTTTGAAGTTCTTCTCTATTACTGTTCACCCGAATGAACAGTGATTGAAATTTCATGATTTTGATATTTCCAATGGTTTTAAAATGAAACTTGTGTGGGATAAACTAGATAAATAAGTATGGGAAATATTGGAATCAATATGAGAATTTTTGGAAGAATTATGCATGCTTTTCAAATCTATCCAGAACAGTGCATATAAGCTAGAAATTCATGATTCTAAGATCATAAATGGATTCAAAAGGTGAAATTATGTAGGGTAAAGTCAAGACATTAATTGGTTTAAAAGCTAAGTCAATTAGTAAAGATCAAAGGAAGTTATGTTAGTTAAAGTAAGTTTAATGTCCAAGGAAATTAGATTGTAATAGATAAATGATTATGTGATGTTAGGATTTGATGGTGGACTCCAAGGAGGCAGCCACACATCAAAGAGAAGCAAGAAGAAAGAAGCAAGATAAAGTGAAAGAAAGTCAAGTATACGAGGTAGTAAACTTATCCTAATCTTGTATGTATTAAATGTTATGCTTGGTTGTGTTATGACTTGGTTGAATTGTGTTGCATATGTGTTTATGATTGAAGTTCTATTTTTATGATTACTTTGGCCAATTGTATTTCATATGTTACATGGAAGCATGCACATTACACAATGTTAGACACTTTCACAAGCAAGCACAAGTATTTACATTAATGCATACATTATTTAGTACCTTTTGCTACTGAGATTTCCCCAGAAATCTCACCCCCTTCATGTAATCCCAATCCTAGCAGGTTTATGAATGATAAAAGAGGATGATGAAGCATGAAGAGAAGCTAGGGATTAGATAATATAACTGTTATGTGAAGAATTGTTCTGTGTGATGTTGTTATATGACATGTTTAAGCCTCAATGTTGATGATGTCATGAAAAATAGTAAATGATGAGATAAATGTATAAAAATTTACAAACATTTAGTTAATATATCAAGCTTTATTTTGACACCAAGAACACCTTATGGACTTGCCTAGCATCATAGCCCCATACTGCAGCTTGAGTTAAATATCAATGGAGCCTCTAATAGCTGCATCCAAATTCTTTCTGCATGCATAGCGCAATCCTGAATGGAAATACTACACCAAATGCTCAGTTAGAATCTGGTGGTATGGACATCTAACTAGCAGCTCTTGAAATCTTCCCCAAAATTCATGGAAAGATTCTTGATCATACTGTTTTGTGGCAGCATATAAAACCATTCATTTGCCTTTCCTTCAAGTGTAAAGTGGAATACTTGTCTTTGCATAGCATCCATGTCAACACCTACAGGTTTCATGGATGAGCAAACCCACTGCATAGTCTTCAAGTGCTTGAAAGGATCTTCATATGCCAATCCATAAAATTTTTCTAAGTTACTTTACAAAGGATCTTTCAACTCAATGTTAACATCCAAAGTAGGACAAGTAGGGAAATAATCAAAGTTTGCATGAGAAGAAGTCAATTATCTTATGCTCCTACGTGCTCTTCTATTGTTCATGTTATTCTCTCCATATTGCTCATTTTGAATATTCTGGTTATGAGTATGAGTATCAGCTTCATTAACATGCTCTATGACAAAATGATTATCTAATAAAGCTCTAGATGCACAATCAATTTCAGCTACAACAGATTCACTAGAAAATTAGGCTCAACAAAAGATGCAACACTATCTTGTTTTAAAATCTTAGCCTTCTTAATTTGCCTAAGTGTTCAATTGATTTCGCTATCAAAAGGGAAAAATTCAGAGCTTCTGTTCATGTAAATCACGCTCAATAATGATGCAGAATATCAAATATGTCACAGATGCAGCAATTATAGGAATGTAGATCAAGTAACCGCAGTTCAAAATAGTCAGGTTGCGACTAATAAGCATAGAGAATAGAGATCGTGAAAAAAATGAACTTCACATCGTGAATATCAGTCAGAGAGAGGAAAATTTTTGAATCAGGATTTTTGGTCACGACCAAATGTCACTTTGGTTGCGACTTAAAACCACAGATAGTAAAATGCTTGAAGTTTTCAGTTTCTAGTTGCGACCAATTGTCACTTAGGTCGCGACTAAAAGTCACAGAGAGTAAATCTGATTGAAACAATCATTTTTAGTTGCAACTAAGTATCAAACTAGTTGCCACTAAAAATCACAGAGAACAAAACTGAATGAAAAATATTTTTGGCTTCGACCACAAGACAAACTGGTCACGACTAAATGTAAAAGAGAGCAAAATGAGTTGAAAACAAATGTTTGGTTGAGACCAAATGTGCTTCTGGTCGCGACTAGAGTTCATAGAGACGCTCAAAAATCAATTTTAAGCACTTTGGTCGCGACTAGAAAGGCAATTGGTCGTGACTCAACAAGATAAAACACTAAATATGCAAAAAAACTGAAACACCTATCTACTTCTTATATTTTTAGGCCCAGGAGATTGCTTAGGAAACCTTAACAAATAAGGCTCCTTAGCAACGACGCCATTTTGATAACTATCATTTTAATTATCGAATAAAACTAAGCTAACCAATAGTAAGTGGAGGCTAACCTAGGTCGATTCACAAGGAGCCTAAATGGATGTAGAAGTTCCTAATTAATCTAATGAGCCACAAATTAACAAGTTAAAGAGATGATGTTTGATGAGTTTCAATCTAACTACTGAAAGTAAATTCTATGCTATTGTTTATATTTTTAGTGTTTATGATTATGAGATGAATGAATGACAAGTGTGTTCCCTTGGAGATTACCTTACCTTTATTATCCACAGAATATGACGATTAGATAAGTTGCATTAGAATATGTTAGCTAACAACTCGCTAGTTAAATCTCAATCAAAGTTACAACTCGCAGATATTAAAAGAGATTAACCACAACTCAGAGATAGTAGAATATGAATTAAACAGAATCACTTCAATTAATCACAACTATGTTCAACTCGATCAAAGATGAGAATTAATCAAAGGTGAGTTATGGAAAAATAAGGAATCCAACTCAGTTCCCTACTTTTTTGTCATCTACTACTCTAATTGCATAAGTAATTATAGAGCTAACTACATCTGAATTAAAGACACAATGAACTACCTGTTTAGCTCAAGGATTCAGGTTCAGCAATATCTCCTAGAGAGCACAGCAGCTTAGCCTTGCATTGCCATATGAACTTCAGTACCAAAAGAAAATATAGTAGCAGTCATGGTGAAAATGATAGAAGAAGATGATGATGAACTGCAGAACTTTTCAGGAAAGTACAGAATAGAAAATGAAGAGGGAAATAGAAATGAAAGGAAAATGGCATGAATGGAATGGAATGGATGTGGAATGATGAATGATGTAGAATATGTGTGATCTCCTTGTATGCAATGGGTAGAAGCAGACCCCCTGATATGGAATGGATTGGATGTATATATAGGTGTGGAAGGATGTGAAGGGTAGCTAAAATAATATGAAGGATGTGTGGAGTGCATGAGTTGCTGCTGAAATGTGTGATTCTATTGTGTGTGCATGAACAGTGCTAGATATGTGTGAATAGTGCTGTGTTTGTGAACAGTGCTTCTCTATGTGCCAGCATATGTATGATCCCCCACTTGCAATCTGTTCCTCAATTCCTAGATCTAGCCCATGTGCTGTCACATGTCATCAACTCCTTTAGTCCAGCTATCATTCTCCCTTAATGCATTGGCTTGTGATAGAAAGTTAGAATAAACAGATTATTTGTTCACTTTAAGCACTAAATTAATTCTCAATTGTTCTAAATATTATTTTATTTAATAACTGCTCAATATATTGATAAATGAGAATAAAATCAATAATAAACTCACTTTAAACACACTAAAAAACACTACAAATATGAGTTTATCAAGGTGCTGCCCAAATGCCAACTTAAGCAAAGACAAAGAAGATTCAAGATACCAAAGTTTAAGCAAGCTAGAGATTAAAGGTAAGCAATCTATCCTAACTTATTTTTCTTTGATTTGGGAGCTTGAACTTAGGGTTTTCATGGAAGAAAGTTGAGTTTTCTCTAAGGTGTTTATGCTGTCCAAAAGTTAGAGATATGTGATTGAAGCTTAAACAAGCTAATTAGGTGATTGGTTGTTGAATCAAGTTAATATTCTTGACTTTACCATGGTTGAACCATTTCAATCTGCACTGTTCATGATAGAAGGAGATGGAATTTCAATGATCTAATGCTTCCATTGAATTCATATGATGATTTTGTGTGGGATTAGATATGTTTTGAACCTTTGAAGCATTAGAATTCCAAGTTATAGTTTTTGAAATTCTTCTCTGTTACTATTTACTTGTATGAATAGTGATTGAAATTTTATTATTTTGATGTTTTCAATGATTTTAAAATGAAAACTTGTGTGGGATAAAGTAAAGAAACAAGTATGGGAAGTATTGGAATCAATATGAGAATTTTTGGAAGAATTATGCATGTTTTTCAAATCTGTCCAGAACAGCGCATATGAGCTAGAATTTCATGATTCTATACTCATAAATGGATTCAAAAGGTTAAATTGTGTAGAGTAAAATCAAGACATTAATTGGTTCAAAGGCCAAGTCAATTAGTAAAGATCAAAGGAAGTTATGTTAGTTAAAGTAAGTTTAATGTCCAAGGAAATTAGATTGTAATTGATGAATGATTATGTGATATTAGGATTTGATGGTGGACTCCAAGGAGGAAGCCACACATCAAAGAGAAGCGAGAAGAAAGAAGCAAGATAAAGTGAAAGAAAGTCAAATATATGAGGTAGTAAACTTATCCTAAACTTGTATGTATTGAATGCTATGCTTGGTTGTGCTATGGTTTGGTTGAATTGTGTTGCATATGTGTTTATGATTGAAGTTCTATTTTTATGATTACTTTGTCCAATTGTATTTCATATGTTACATGGAAGCATGCACATTATATAATGTTAACACTTTTATAAGTAAGCACAAATATTTACATTAATGCACGTATTGTTTAGTACCGTTTGCTACTGAAATTTCCCCAGAAATCTCACCCCTCCATGTAATCCCAATCCTAGTAGGTTTATGATTGATCAAACTATATTAATTGACTAAGCATTTGGTCTGGAGATTATTTTTTCCTTAAAATTTAAAATGTTATCTTCACGTAGCCTTTTGAACCACTTCATTTCCATTTTTCTACAATGAATTATGATTTTTTGAAGTTCGTCATTGAATCTAGAATACTATATGAACAGTAATTCGAGAAGAGTAAAATTTCAGATTTAGCTAATAGACTTCCAAGGTCTTATAAGTGTTTCTAAATGCTACTGAATAGTCCCTAAGATATACGAAAGTAAGGATGTTTCATACATGACTTAATTACTTGATGGTTACAGGAAAGAACCGTAAAGCATTTACATAATATTTTACGGTTAAATTTAATAACCATTACTTATTGATGCATATTTTTTTATATAAGGGGTCAGGGGACTTTTAGAGCAGACCGTTGAATTACAAATACAAATACCAGCAACAAAAAATAACCAAGAAGCAAAACAATTCCAATAACCAGTTTACTCTCTACAATAAATAAGAAACACATGGTATTTACAATATTATCTTTCATGTATGTACATTAAACTAAAAGTCCAAAACACTTGGAGGAAAAATACGGTGTGTATCAATACCAAGTCCAATTATGTATCTAAACCAACTGACCCAAAAAAACCAAAACCAAAATTAGCCAAGTATCTATGAAAGACAAGAAAACCCATGGCAGAAAAAAAAACTAATACCAAAACCATGCAAAATTGTCCAATTCGATTTTATCATTGTGCCCTCACTGATGATACACAGTCATAGCTAAACTCTTCAAAGACTTCTTCTATTTGAAAGCATGAATATCGTTCGCAATATGTGTCGACAAAGTACTATATGTGAAAGCAAAGAAACTCAAGTTAGATATAAATATATATAGCTAACCTAACTCTAATTTTAAAATGTATGAAATGAAATTTGAATATATATATCATATTAGGAATTATGTTGGCATGCACGGTGGTTGCCTATGTCTTTCATGAACTTCATTATGTAGTACCTGTTAGGAATTGGAAGACACGCAGCGGAAATTAATTTAAAAATTTTTTCCATTCCTTGCTAGGATCTACCATATGTGTTTAAGTCAAGTGGGAAGAAGCATTACCCTCAGTGTTTCTCAGCGACTTCCACAGCTTCTCTCTGCGGCTGGTGATCTCTTTCCGATCGCAAGAAAATGTCCACAGCTTCTCTCCACGCTCGTGCTCTCTTTCTGATCGCAAGAAGTCAACGCCTCAGGTCGGCTTCCTCTACTGGTATCCACACGAACAGCGTTCCAACCACGAACGACGTGCTAGCATCTCCTGTCCCTCCAAGGCTCTCTCAAGAATTCGTCCTCTCTGTCTCTACTTTAGCAGTTTCTTATCTGCAAAACCTTTTTCAGATTCCCTTCATCCTTTTGTGTTATGTGTAGTTCAAAAAATGTAGCTCCTAAAATCAGATATATTGGATGCTCTGCGTTTTTCTCAACCGAATTGGATTTTGGAATTAATCTATATTAATTCCAAAATTAATACAATATCATATATTGTATAATTTGATAAGAAACTAATTAAATAAATAATGTTTATATTAAATCCGTCCCACAGATTTAATTCACCTATTTATTTAATTTAAAATAAAGATAAGACTAGACTATATTTGATTTATTCTCATAAATCAAATTTGAGATATTATGTCAATTTGAATTTCAAATTCAAACGTGAAAGAGATTTAATGTATCCTTATAAATTAAATCTTGTAAATATCTCTTTTATGAGATATTCAATCAATTTGAATTTCAAATTCAAACGTGACAGAGATTTAATTTATCCTTATAAATTAAATCTTGTAAATATCTCTTATATGAGATATCCTATCAATTTAAATTTCAAATTCAAACATGATAGAGATTTAATTTATCCTTATAAATTAAATCTTATATATCACTTATATATAATGTATATATATGAATTTATATATATATACGAATATAAATATAAATAAATATATACATCAACCTTGGATCATTCATTGAATCTGGACACGTCTTAGATTCAATGAATCTGGACATCATAGCTCGTGTTAGGCTATTTTGTGTGCAACCCTGTAGGCCCATATGAAGTTGGCAGTGGGCCATTTGCTATACTGGCCCACAAGTCGCAAGCGGTTTCTAGCAAGACATAACGACTACCCAAATCATATGAGGATCGATAAACAATGTAACATTTTATACAACCATATCATGTCCCTTCTGTCACGCGATATTTTGATCATGGATGAGACATGGATAATGTCATCCTCCTATTCTTGACCGTTACTTTCTCGATCCTTGAGTAGTCTGACTATAGAAATAGAACTACCTTTCCATTACAGTATGGCCATACATTTCTCAGACTCACTCATCAAGGGGCCCAGTAATATCTCTCTACAAATGTGAGGGACAAATTCAATCTTGACCATTCACATTCCTCCGCATGAAAAACCACTAAGCCTAAACATAGTCTTTATGATCACTCGGTCAAAAGTGACTTTTGACTAGATCAAAGCTGAGTGTTTGTCATGTAGGAATCCATGATGATCTCAGGTCAAAGGGCATAGTGACATGGTTTGTATATGAGTGAAGCTTATGACGTAACCCATGCAGCTCTCTCACAGCGGGTCAGTCCAACACCTTATACTCTTACATATGCCTATGACTTTGATTTATATCTCTATATATCTTCAAAGTCATACTGCCTTATTTCATCTCTGCTCCCACATAGATGACCGACCAGAGACATTTAGGATAAGATCATGAATTATCCAAGGAAGGTCATCACAATAAACATGCAAATAATATGATAACACAATTAATAAATTCATAAATCAATAATGTTCATAAGACAATAATTGGCCCCTAGGGCACGTTTTCCAACAACCTCCCACTTGCACTAGGTACAACCATTAATTTGACTAATTCCCATTGACCTAACATGACGCTCATGTTTTGCCTGCACAAGCGGCTTTGTTAGAGGATCGGCAACATTATCTTCTCCTGCTACTTTGCATATTTTTATATCACCTCTATCGTTGATTTCTCTTATGAGATGAACTCGCCTGAGTATATGCTTGGTCCTTTGATATGACCTAGGCTCTTTGGCCCGTGCAATGGCACCGCTATTGTCACAGAGCAAAGTTATTGGATCTGAGATAGTAGGTATCACCCCTAGTTCTGTGATGAACTTCCTGATCTAAACGACTTCCTTAGCTGCATCAGATGCTGCTATATACTCAGCTTCCATTGCAGAATCTGCTACAGTGCCCTCCTTAGAGCTCTTCCAACTTACTGCTCCATTATTGAGGATAAATATATATCCAGACTACGATTTTTGGTCATCCTAGTCAGTTTGGAAACTTGCATCTGTGTAACCAGTTACACAGAGTTTGTCACATCCTTATATTTATACATCTTAGGGACCATTCAGTAGCACTTAAACCACTTTCAGGGTCATTGAAGTCTAAACACTTAATCTGGAATTTTATTCATATCGAGTACTGTTCACTGTGGCAAATTCCAGCTGAGTGACCTGATTTTGAAAATTTATAACTAATTCTATAAAAATTGAAATGAAGTGGTTCAAATTGCTACATGAAGCTAACTCAAATATATTTCAGGGAAAAATCATTGGTTGACCAATCCTTGACAAATCTCACGTGGGTCAACGTTTCAATCTTACTGTTCATCCAATGACTTTCTCCTGAATCCAGCATTCTGGTCCCAACTTTAACAATTTATATCTTTTCGTGTATATATCCAAATTAGACATTCTATATATCAAATTAAATCTTAGTATGTCTACTTTTTACCCTAAAAATTTCGTACATTAATTCAATCATTTACTATTTTTAATGATTTATCAAACATGAATGGGTCTTCACGAGTTACTGTTCACTGAGCCTATTTTCAGCATTTAGTCTTTACATACTCAAGCATACAGCCAACACATACCAGTCATACAGGCCAAATAACAATTAATATCAAATAATCAACTGTTATATATTAGTGCATGATTAACTCCCTCATATTTTATTACATCCTTTTCTGTCTAAAAAAACCGGCAGCATAACTGCTACAATTCTTCTTTAGAAAGTAACCGATGTTGTACCGATTCGGTAATTCCCTTATGCGAACTACCATTCTACGTAGTACCCAGGAAAGACTGGATGAACCTGCTGGGTCCACTCACTTCCAGCCTCCTTAGACAGCACTACGTACACAGTACGTATCAGTTCCTTTCTTTGTTCCGTCTTCGTTGTCGAAATTTCGGCAGCCTACCGGCGTCTCTTAAGATTTCCAAATTTTATTTTGACAGAACCTCCCCTGTAATGTTATGTTTGGGAATGAGATTCAAAAGAATCCCAGTAACAACAATCATAACAAAATATGTAATGCAAAGTGACGGTGCTTGCTTGTGACTGTGTATAGATAAGTATGCTGCATGCTTCCATATTCAATAACATATGATCATAGCATTGGAATAGAGCTTCAAGCATAACATATAGGACAACAATCAACCAAACAAAACAACACATCACAAAGACATTACATAAGAGCTAGGATTAGTTGTTACCTCAAAAGCAGAGCTTCAGAACTTCCTTACTACTTCCAACTCCACCAGAACTTCCTTTCTTTCTTTCTTTCTCCTTCTCTCTCTTCTTTCTCTCTCTTTTCTTGCCAAAAACGTGGGATGCATAAAATGGGAGGGGAAGGGGGTATTTATAGCTTTAATGGATGGCACTCTTGTAATTTTGAAGCCATCTGAACATGTGGTCCTGGTTTTTCCTGAAATTTCCTATTTTCTTTAATTCTTTTTACTGCATCACCCTGGACACCTCATGGGACACCTCATAGGACACCTCACCACCCATATTCTTCATGTGACGAAATTTGGAGGTTCTGGAAGCTTTCCGGTCCAATCTGGTACCGGCCCAGTCCATCACCTCGAAAAACGTGCCGTTTTCTGAATCTGATGTTTCTGAAGATCCTTTTTATGTCTACTGACCTCACATTTAGTATCTAGACCCTTTATATCATTAAATTTTTAATACTGGGTCCATACTCAATTACAGATCCCCTGCGAAATGACCAAAATGCCCTTGGTGCCCTATCTTGTCCTATTTTAATCCCTAAGGGCAAAATCATCATTTCACACCTTTCTGGACCCGGTCAAAGCTTATACTGGCTCTAGTCAACCTTATTTAGATATGTCTTGACCTCTGGGTCTGTCCAAAATGACCAGAATACCCTATATTCATCTGCTGCCCTTTTTGTACAACATAGGGGCATTTTCGTAATTTCGCACTTTTCCGGGGTTCTGCTGGACACTGGCCCACCTATCAGTCCAAGAGTCTTATTGGGCCTCTAATGGCGCCATTTTCGGGCTTCCTGGGTCCATTACCTGTATGGCACGCATTACGAGGAATCTTCCTTTAACACAATTCATTGAATATTTTAACTATTATTTACCGAGTATATACCTTTTCCGGACACCGGCTCTTTTTTCCAGATATAGCGTCCTACTGTGTTCAGGCATCCTTGGGGGTTATAACGGTCATCTGACCGAAGTCATCCGATCGCATTCAGCCTCTTTAAAAATACCGATAAATCTCCTACCCGGATCCCTGGAGGCCTCACACTTCGTCTGGATTTCTTTATTTTGTGAATAACTTTTCCTACAGACCTCCTATCGGTATCCTGTCAGTTTCCCGACATCTGCCCATAAAGGCGCATCATCCTGTATTTTCCCACTTATATCTGAAATCTAGGGTATCCGGTATAAATTTTTATAACTTTTGGACGATCAGTCCATTTCTGGCTATCTGGAGTCTTCAAAAATTCCGGTATTAGGCTTGGTTACCCGGCGTCACCTGCCCTACCTTCTGGTAGAATCTGGGACTGAAATGCTGTCGGGCGGTGCAAACCACTTCTGGCCTATTTTCTTTAATTATACTTTAGCCCCAGGGAACTTTTCCTTCTTTATAATTAAGTCCCTTAATTTGGCTAAAATTACACTTTAAGACCCCATATTTTTGTCTACTTTTCATTCCTAACTTCAAACTTTCCATAATTGCATTTAGGTCCCTTAATTTCCTTTCTTTTGCAATTTAATCCTTTTCTTTACATAAAGGTACACATGTTTTTCCTGAAACAGAGCTCATATATTCCGTTTAATCTGTACATAGGAACCAGTACAGAAAATTAAGGATATTACAGAGTTCGTCATCCAATCCACCATAGACCAATAATAAGTCCTTAGTCCTTCTTAAGTACTTAAGGATATTCTTGACAGTAGTCCAATGGCCCTCACCAGGGTCCTATTGATATCTGCTAGTCATACTTAAGGTAAACGAGACATCCGGTCGAGTACATAACATGGCATACATGATAGATCCTATGGTCGAGGCATATGGAACTTTACTCATGCGACCTCGCTGATCAGATGTACTAGGACACAGATCTTTGCTGAGGTGACTACCATGAGACATAGGTATGAAACCCCTCTTTGATTCGTGCATACTGAACCTATGCAGTATTTTGTCTATGTATGTACTCTGACGGAGTCCTAGAAGTCTTTTAGATCTATCTGGATAGATCCTGATTCCTAGGATGTAGGTGGCTTCACCCAAGTCTTTCATCGAAAAAGACTTTCCTAACCAAGACTTGACAATCTGTAAGGTAGGAATGTCATTCCCAATAAGTAGGATGTCATCGACATAGAGTACCAAAAACACAACTATGCTCCCACTAACCTTCTTGTACACACAAGGTTCATCAATATTTTGAAGAAATTCAAACTCTTTGACTACTTCATCAAAACGATGATTCCAACTTCGAGAGGCTTGTTTCAGTCCATAAATGGACCTTTGAAGCTTGCACACTTTACCAGAGTCCTCGAAACGCACAAACCCTTCAGGTTGTGTCACGTACACATCCTCAGGAGCTTTCCATTAAGGAAGGTTGTCTTGACGTCTATCTGCTATATTTCATAGTCATAATATGCTGCTATGGCAAAGAGAATTCTGATTGATTTGGCCATTGCAACTGGGGAAAAGGTCTCATCATAGTCCACACCATAAGTTTGAGTAAATCCTTTTGCAACCAGTCGTGCCTTGAAGACATTTACATTGCCATCCATGTCAGTTTTCTCCTTAAAAATCCACTTGCAGCCGACAGTTTTTACACCTTCAGGCGGGTCGACTAAGGTCCAAACCTTATTGTCATACATGGATTGCATTTCAGATTTCATGGCATTAAGCCACTTTTCAGAGTTTGGTCCTACTATAGCTTCTCGATAGGTAGTCAGCTCATTATGCTTAATGAGCAACACATCACGACTGTCAGAAATCAGAAATCTATATCTCTAAGGCTGAAGTCGTTTCCTATTAGACTTCCGTGGACCTTGCGTGACTTGAGGAGTCTCAACAACTTATTGTGAGTATTCTCTATTTTCCATCTGCAGTTCTGTGGTGTCTTGTGGCTCTCGAACTTCTTCGAGGTGTACCTTATTCCCACTGGTTCTTTTAGAGATAAATTCTCATTCGAGAAAGATACCATTTCTAACAACAAATACTTTGTTATCAGCAGGGTTGTAGACGTAATATCCCTTGGTTTCCTTAGGATATCCCACAAAAAGGCACTTTGAGGATTTGGGCGCTAATTTGTCTGAGGCTTGTTGCTTAACATAGACCTCGCATCCCCAAATCTTGAGGAAAGACAAACTAGGCGTCCTCCCAGTCCATATCTCATACGAAGTCTTTTCAATTGCCTTAGATGGAACACGATTGAGTGTGAACACAGCTGTCTTTAGGGCATGGCCTCAAAAGGAGGGCGGAAGATCTATTCGACTCATCATGGATCGAACCATATCTAATAGTGTTCGATTCCTCCATTCAGAAACGTCATTCCATTGTGGTGTCCCTGAAGGAGTCAATTGTGAGACTATCCCACAACTCCTGAGATGATCTATGAACTCTTGGCTCAAATATTCACTACCCCGATTAGATCGAAGGGCTTTAATTGTTTTGCCAAGCTGGTTTTGTACTTCATTTTGAAATATCTTGAACTTTTCAAAAGATTCAGATTTATGTTTCATCAGATAGATGTACCCATATCTGCTGAAATCATCTATGAATGTTATGAAGTACGAATAACCTCCTCTAGCATTTGTGTTTATCGGTCTACACATATTTGTATGTATGAGGCCCAATAAATCAGTGGCCCTCTCACTGTGCCCAGTGAAGGGTGACTTTGTCATCTTTCCTAACAAGCAAGACTCGCAAGTGTTATATGATTCAAAATCAAATGAGTTTAAAAATCCATCTTGATGGAGTTTGGAAATGCGTTTCTTATTTATGTGGCTCAGACCCCAATGCCAGAGGTATGTCAGATTCAAATCGTTTGGTTTGACCCTTTTGGCGGTTATGTTATAGATATTTCCATGATTGGGTTGTTCCAAATTTAATATGTAATGATCAACATGCAAATCACCATGAGCATAGAAAACATCATTACGATAAATAGAACATTTACTATTCCTGACAATGGAAGTGAAACCTTCCTTATCCAAATAAGAAATTGAAATAATGTTACTACTTAAAGCAGGAACATAATAGCAATTGTTCAAAACTAACAAAAGC
Organism: Leucaena leucocephala; assembly: GCA_037074615.1. Taxonomy (NCBI): domain Eukaryota; kingdom Viridiplantae; phylum Streptophyta; class Magnoliopsida; order Fabales; family Fabaceae; genus Leucaena; species Leucaena leucocephala. The sequence continues at coordinate 22,574,046 of CM073539.1, forward strand.
CCAGTGGGCAGAACTAATTCATAAGTGCCTATAGCTAACGCAGCAACCCTTGCTCTGTTTCTAACTCGTAGGTCAACCTTGCCCTTTTTCAGCTTCCTACTGTCCTTTAGTCCCTACACATTTGTAAAAATGTGAGAACCACATGCAGTATCTAATACCCATGAAGTGGAAGTAGAAAGATGAATGTCTATAACATAAATACCTGAAGCGATAGCCCCGCTATCCTTCTTGTTCTTTTTCAAATCTTCGAGGTAGAGTTTATAATTCCTCTTCCAATGACCAGGTTCATTGCAGAAAAAGCAGACTCCTTCCTTCGGAGGCTTTGCCTTCTTTGGTGCAGGCTTGGTTTCGGGCTTGCTTGACTCTTTGGTCTTACCTGATGAGCCATGACCCTTCCCCTTGCCTTTGCCTTTCTTTTTCATACCCTTTTCTTTCTGAACCATCAAAACAGCACTGGGCTTCTTCTTAAGACTCAGCTTAGCAGTTTTAAGCATCCCATACAGTTCAGAAATAGATTTCTCTATGTTGTTCATGTTGTAGTTCATGACAAACTAGTCATAACTTTTTGGGAGTGAGTTTAAGATCAAATCTGTAGCTAACTCCTGGCTCATGGGAAATCCAAGCCTTTCAAGGTAATCAATGTACCCTTTCCTCTTTAAGACATGAGTACTGACTGATGCACCTTCAGCCATCTTGCAGGAATGTAAGGCCTTAGTGGTCTCATACCTCTCTTGCCTTGCCTGTTGCTGGAACATTTCCTTGAGATGCACAATCATCTCATAAGCCTCCATGTGTTCCAGATCTCTTTGGAGCTCCAGAACCATGGTGGCTAGTATCAAGCATCCCACATCGACAGAGTCTTCCTTATGCTTCGTGTAAGCATCTCTCTGAGCTCTAGTAGTATTGGCCGCTGGCTCCTCAGGAATGGGTTGATCTAGAATATACGCCTTTCTTTCCTGCTTGAGAACAATTCTCAAGTTCCTAAACTAGTCAAGAAAGTTTGTCCCATTAAGTTTGTCCTTCTTAAGGACAGATCGCAACGATAATGTAGCAGTATTACTAGTCGTCATGATTCTACAATTAAAAATATGCAATTTAATTAGCAATCTCCCACTAAATAAAGAACCCTCAATACAATAGTTAATAGGCTAAGATCCATATTTGGCTCAAACTTAAGTCCGCTTTGGCAGGACGCTTAAATTAAGTTATTTAGGTAGGTAACACCTTTACCAATTATATCAAATATAACTTTTAGATGTTCATGGGATTTTATCATCATATAATCTGTCATGTTTTTAATCCCATCTAATGCCTTGAGACCCAAAACCGTTTCGTTAATCTCAATTAAGTCAAACAATAATAAACATATGAGAGTAGCACCATTACTCTTGCTTATCTCCCCAATATAACTCAAAAACACTCACTTTGGTGAAGTCCACAATTGAGCGATCGAGGTTTTGATAAGTGTTCATAAATTAACAGCATTATGACTTAAGATTTCATTCAGAGGGCTTAATTTATCTATCTTGTTTATAAGAATGCATGTTTCTCAGTTTATATCTCATATAAGTAATATTCATGTTTCTGATATAATCATAAGATGCATAATTTAAACATGATACAATATGGCTCACCTATCCTAAATCCCCTCAAGCCAATGAGAGGAGCTCTCTAGTAAGAAAAGGAAAATTATATATAGAAACCTCTTTTAACATTTGAGGGGAGTGAGATGAGAAGAGAAGGTACATTGAGAGTATATAGAGGAAGGCACGACACGCAGGCCGTATTTAAAAAATTACAACACTTGCAATCTAGAGCTATATTGTTCACCATACCCAAACATTCAAGAATCAATATTCAGATTTAATTCAAGGGCAATTAATGTTTCATATCTAAAATATTCACCAAATAACATATGTTACGGTTCTATTGCACTACAAATAAGTAGCCACGGCGGTCCCGCTAACCGGTTACTGGGCGACGGTCCCACTAGCCGGTTAGCAGGCGGGGTCTAGGGGCAGCGCCCCTAGAAAAAAAATTTTATTTCATAAATAATCATGAATTTGCATTCGGTTTTCTTAGACTCCATCTATGTTAATTGATCAAATCAAAACGCATCACCACCGATTTCAATTCCCTTTTAGATTCCTTTTATGTCATACATAACACGGATTCCTTATATGTCATACATAAAACGCATATTATATGATCGGTTACGACTAACACATATCATATGAATCAACAATCAAGCCTAACTTAAACACAAAATGGCATGGCTCTGATACCACTGTTAGGAATTGGAAGACACGCAGCGGAAATTAATTTAAATTTTTTTCCATTCCTTGCCAGGATCTACCGTATGTGTTTAAGTCAAGTGGGAAGCAGCATTACCCTCAGTGTTTCTCAGCGACTTCCACAGCTTCTCTCCGCGGCTGGTGATCTCTTTCTGATGGCAAGAAGATGCCCACAGCTTCTCTCCACAGCTCGTGCTCTCTTTCTAATCGCCAGAAGTCGACGCCTCAGGTCAGTTTCCTCTACTTGTATCCACACGAACAGCGTTCCAACCACGAACGACGTGCTAGTTTCTTATCTGCAGCAGTTTCTTATCTGTAAAACCTTTTTCAGATTCCCTTCGGCCTTTTATGTTATATGTAGTTCAAAAAACGTAGCTCCTAAAATCTGATATATAGGATGCTTTGCGTTTTTCTCAACCGAATTGGATTTTGGAATTAATCTATATTAATTCCAAAATTAATACAATATCATATATTGTATAATTTGATAAGAAACTAATTAAATAAATAATGTTTATATTAAATTCGTCACACAGATTTAATTCAACTATTTATTTAATTTAAAATAAAGATAAGACTAGTCTATATTTGATTTATTCTCATAAATCAAATTTGAGATATCATGTCAATTTAAATTTCAAATTCAAACGTGACAGAGATTTAATTTATCCTTATAAATTAAATCTTGTAAATATCTCTTATATGAGATATCCTATCAATTTAAATTTCAAATTCAAACATGATAGAGATTTAATTTATCCTTATAAATTAAATCCTCTATATCCCTTATATATAATGTATATATACGAATTTATATATATATATACGAATATAAATATAAATAAATATATACATCAACCTTGGATCATTCATTGAATCTGGACACGTCTTAGATTCAATGAATCTGGACATCATAGCTCGTGTTGGGCTATTTTGTGTGCGACCCTGTAGGCCCATATGAAGTTGGCAGTGGGCCATTTGCTATACTGGCCCACAAGTCGCAAGCGGTCTCTAGCAAGACATAACGACTACCCAAATCATATGAGGATCGATAAACGATGTAACATTTTATACAACCATATCATGTCCCTTCTGTCACGCGATATTTTGGTCATGGATGAGGCATGGATAATGTCATCCTCCTATTCTTGACCGTTACTTTCTCAATCCCTGAGTAGTCTGACTATAGAAATGGAACTACCTTTCCATTACAGTATGGCCATACATTTCTCAGACTCACTCATCGAGGGGCCCAGTAATATCTCTCTACGAATATGAGGGACAAATTCCATCTTGACCATTCACATTCCTTCGCATGAAAAACCACTAAGCCCGAACATAGTCTTTATGATCACTCGGTCAAAAGTGACTTTTGACTAGGTTAAAGCTGAGCGTTTGTCATGTAGGAATCCATGATGATCTCAGGTCGAAGGGCATAGTGACATGGTTTGTATATGAGAGAAGCTTATGACGTAACCCATGCAGCTCTCTCATAGCGGGTCAGTCAAACACTTTATACTCTTACATGTGCCTATGACTTTGATTTATATCTCTATATATCTTCAAAGTCATACTGGCCTTATTTCATCTTTGCTCCCACATAGATGACCGACCAGGGACATTTAGGATAAGATCATGAATTATCCAAGGATGGTCATCACAATAAACATGCAAATAATATGATAATATAATTAATAAATTTATAAATTAATAATATTCATAAGATATTGATTTGTCCCTAGAGCATATTTACCCACAATCTGAGCTCTTTCTATTTGTACTAGGCACTATAAAGAAACCAAAAGTAAAATGTAGCAGCCAATGATATAATAAACTATATTTGCTTCAATAGTTAATGGTGAATACGTTTTCTTTCTTTCATTTGTATACAGATTCGAAAGCATTGCCTTTGAGGGGGCAATTGAGGCTTTCCTTTGTATGGTAAAGTCAGACAGCTCTAATAAGACAAAAAAAAAGTAATGATTGCCTAAATTTATATAGAAACAACAAAAATTAAGTATGTTAACAAAAAGCCTATTCAACCTACCTATTGAACATCGTCAGTATCTATGTTCGATTACCCAGTTCGCATTAAAAGAATCAAAGTACCAAAGTCTCACATTGAAGGGATTTAGACCAATTATTATTCAATGACCCCTAAGTTCAATAATTAGTAAATGTTAGCAAATAATTAAATTTACGAAAATTAAGTAGTACTTGCCCTTAGCAATAAGGAGCCAAGAAGAAAGTGTCCTTATTCATTGCCACTCCTACAATGAAGAAATCTGTCATTACCCTTGATTGTTCCTTAAGCTTATCTGGCTTCATTGTGGCTTTGTGGGTAGCTATGGCGTGGGACTGTTGAACTTAACCTCTTAAAGAAACCACCTAGGATTACGTGTTATTTGTGAAGGTACCTTAAATGTCAAAACAAACGGATCAATAAAATAAATGCTCTAAGTCGCTAAGGATTTAATCACGGTTGAACAAATAACTTAAGTAAAAGTATTTCTAAACTTACTTGATAGGTTTATGCACTACAAAAGAAAGATGAATTTGTAGGAGTTACTTTGCAGCTGTTAAAAAAAACTGCTACAAAATATATCGTTTCTAGTGGTTTTTAGACAAAACCACGACAAATTTGAAATGCTTTGACCGAACACCAATTTGGGTCGTGATTTTGTAGAGATTTAGTGGTAGCAACTGCTACAAATTTGGTGCCACATTTGCATAGGTTGTTTTTGTAGTGTTTATCAAATAAACGCTACAAAATTACACACCAAGTTTGCATTACATGACACCTACTATGCGCCAAATTTGTTGCAATTATTTTGTGACTGTTATGTGATAGTAGCTGCTAGAGAAAGTGGATAGTCACAAGAATTTGTAGCGATTCGAGAAACTGAGAAAAATTGATACAAATTTGTAGCTATTTTCGAGTAAATCACAAGAAAGTGTCATGGAACACTAACAGACAAGGCATGTGTTACAATTTTGTAGCGGTAGACAAGTGCTACAAACTACATGTCCATACATGAAGGACACGCCACGTGTCACAACTTTATAGTGGTTGGGAGACACTCCAAGTGTCACAATTTTATAGTGGTTGGGAGTCAACTACTAGAAATTTCTCAAGCTTTTTATAACAGCTGTACCTAATTGCTACAAACTTAACATCTATAAATACGCCTCCAACCCTTAGTTTTTCACATTTAGCGAGTTTGAGTAGTGAACCCCTCCCAAATTCTTTTTTCAGATCTACATCCAAAAGTAGGTCTCATCGACCTAACAAAGAACCAATGTATCCTGACAAAACTAACAAGGGTTGATGACTTTGATCAAATTGGAGGGGATTTTATGTTCAACTTCGTAGGTGGTGGTGTAGGGGAAAAGGAGACCAAGGTAAAGAGGGAAGAGGAAGGGGAAAAGGTACTAGGAGAATGAGCAACCCCAACAACATCAACGATGTCATTCTAGTAGGAGTCAGACTAGCCAAATTCTTGAGATCGTAGGTTATTATTTTATTTAATTATTTAAATTTTAGAACAATTTAATCTATAGATATTTTTTAATTATTTAAATTTCATATAATTTCAATTAATTTTCCGATTAAATGTTGCAGATGTTAATAGAACAAGTCTACGAGGAAGCTGAAGAAAAGTGATGTTTCCTTACTGGAGATCATCTCCGTATTTTAGTGCCGAGGTGGATAAAAGAGTTCACAACGAGTTCCCCACTTGGTTTAGATGTAGAATATGTAATGACAACATCCTCACATAACTGAAATCAAAACTATTGCACTTGGTCTTCTTGACCATGCATGAAGGTTTACTGCATATAATGTCAACATGATGTTCAAGTTTTGTATGATTACATGTGATCAATGTTTGCTCACTCAGACCTCCAGAGTTTTTGGCACACTTAGGCCAATGAGTTATGCTAGCAACAGTGATAGCAACATATGTTAGACTTCATATTCTGATGATGACAAATGATTTTGATAATAATATTTCAATATGGTTTTAACATAGCTTATTTTTTAATAAAGTTGTCAATAAGGGTATTTATTGATAAGCCATTCGATAAATAAGAGCAATATTTAGTTGATTTAGTTATGAAATCTATTTTACAAAAGAAGTTTATCGAAGCATTTATCGATAAAGACTTCAAAAAATAAGTAGAAAATTTAGTTTGTGAAATATTGAGAAATTTTCTTTTAAAAGGCATTTAATGAAGCATTTATCTATAAGGGTATTTATAGATAAACTCTTCAATAAATAAGGACAAAACTATTATGAAATATGTTTCAAGCTTTATTTGTCAAAGTATTAATCTATAAAGCAGTTTATCGATAAACATTCAATAATTAAAGAAGATTTATTTTTTACTCAGAACTGATAAATGATTTTGTAGATTTGTAAATCAATTAAAGAATGATCTTATGATGTGCTTTGAAAAATGATCTTATAAAATATTATTGTAAAAATATATTACATAGCATTGGAGATAAGATCAAAAAAAATTTGAGAAAGTTTCAAAGTCAGACCATTGTTCTTCAATGTTAGGCATTTATAGAATAATTATTCGATAAACCTATTTATCGAAAGACACTTTGATAAATTGACCATTCTGGTCGTGAGATAAATGTTTTGAAAAGAGTTTTCTTGATGAGTATTTTGATATGTCTTAACCAAGCCTCTAGTAGCAAAAGGATATTTTTTGATAAGGTTGGTTATCAAAGTATTATTCAACTATTCTTCAAAAATATTTTCAAACCAAACTTTGACTAACTTTGATGTTTCGATAAAAAATGTTATGAATTAATTGATATATACTTAAACTCTTTCTATATAATTTATACAACACATTTCTAGTCAATTGCAGGTAAAAACAAAATCAAATGAAGAAACTCATCAAAAAGCAAACTCTGCCATAATGCATGCGTAAGCAACCAACAACTCTATTCTTTAACGACTATTTCAATGAGTCTGACGGATATTCAAAAGACTCAATTATAAAAGAAGCCATGGTAAATGCTAAAAGATGAGATAAACAAAAAAAATAATTACAATGAACAACATTCATTATAGAATTCATTATTATCGTGTTACTCTGTTTCTCATTCTCTTAATAGAGCATCTTAATCTTTGAGAAAAAAATTAGAGAGTTTGATCTTCAGTGCTTATCATAATTACTCAACTAGAGAGAGAGCTAGAAATCTTCATTTATTATATGATATACTGAAGAGTAGAACTCTTGAGTAGGATTGTAACCTTAAGAAAGTAAAGGAGAGTGAGAGATTAAATCTCTTGTTGGTTTACTAAGGCACCAAGAACCCGTGAATCTTAGATAATAGTATAATACTTAGAGAAATTTTGAGGAATGGACGTAGGCCAAGTGGTTAAATTGAACCAATATAAACCGTCTCTATGCATCTTCTCTTTTATCTACTTTTTTCATCTGTGATATATAACATCCTTACTTTTACCCCTCATAATATGTATTCTGAAGCATATTTGATTAGCAGAAGCTTCACTTTGGCCTAAAAGTAAAAAATTTGCAAATTAGTCATCAGGTATTGCTCATTGTTCATTTTTTAGATTTGGTAGTCTAACTTTAAAAAATCATAATTAATTCTAGAAAACTCATATGGAGGTGCTCCAAATTTCTACTTGAAACTCTTTTATTTCTCTTTAAGGAAAAAATATAAATCTAGACATTTTCCTCACCAGTCAATACAGTTAATTCATTGAAGTTGGCAATCATTTGGTTAATTATGGAACTCTATGTTCTGACCCTTAATTTTAGAAATTCATTATTCTTAATGTACACATCTAATTGAGGCGTGCTACCTATTCATTTAAAACTTAGGATGTGTAATATATACCCACCAAATCTCATGGATTAATTCTCTCATTTTTTAGGTCAAATTGGAGTTAGAAACTCACTATACTAAGACCTACGTTTTTACCATACTTCTTTCTTTCCTTAATTGTCATTCATTATTCTAGCATGTATAAATCATGCTCTTGGCTTCTCATACATTCATTTACATAATGGGAATATGCAATAATTATTCCATACATATCCACCACCTAATTTGGCATACTATACATCATATACATAAAAGGATAAATCATACATCGCATGCTACAGCATTCAATTTCTCTACTTTCCCTCCTCCATTCTTTAACTCTCCTTCAATAATATGTCTTCTATCATACTTGGCCTATTATGGTTGGTTAAGGGAGGGGATATTATGAGGAATCTCAATAGTAAACATTACCGCTTACATATGTAAGATAGATGCTAATGTATGATGTCATTTTTACTTAAACTTACTTTAATTATGAACATGCCATCATGCTTCACACTTTGTACAAAAATGCATGGCCATGGAAAGCATTTTATAAGCATCACTTTCAATAATATTTATCATGTCACAACATAATTCAATCAAGTTAAACATCTCAACACATAAGCATTCTATATCAAGCATAGTAAGGGGTAAGTCCATTACCTTGGGCATAAGTTTTCTCCCTTGTTCTTGCACTTGCTCTCTAGGCTTACCAACCATATGACTTTCAGTTAACATTATCCCAATATCCTTTTGGATGTCTCAAGGTCCTAAACATATTTACATTGATTGCATAGCTCATTAGGACGATAATCTTACACTAAGTGGAAGATTAGTTCTCTTAACTTATTTCTCTTAATTCTAGGATTAGTATTATAGCTTTGTAACAATTATTCTCATAGGCCAATCCTACACAATTTTTTATGAGGAATCCAAATATGAGCTTATATTTATAAAAATCAAACTCCTTACCCATGAACTAGACCTGGTTGTACATCATACACTCTTGGTGATAAAATGCCACCTTTGATTCCAATGCTTCCAACTTCACTTCCTCAACCTAGTTCCACATAATTTTCCATTCTAAATCCATTGAAAGCCTTAGGATCATCAAAATCACATCCTAAGGTATAATTCCATATCAGGCCGTGGCATCCATATAGCACACAAATCATGCAATTAAACCAATTACAAGCTATAATCACTTAAATCATATCTATTCCAACTTGTCTATATTTCTAACATCAAATTCTTCCTTTTCTCATGGCTACAGAATTTGTTTAGCATCTTAGGAGAGAATAAAATGGTTTCCAACCACTCAAACTAACAATTAAACCTCCCAACTACAAGATCAAAGACTTAGGCAGAGATATTACCTTGCAAGCTTGCTCAAATACCCACCCCCTTGAATTTGCCTTGTCTTGCTTGATTTTTCATTTTGCAAGAAATTCCCCTCCATTGTCTATGTTAAACATGTTGTAAGTGAAAGGGCAATGCTTCTTATTGGTGATATCCTTCTACACTATTGCTTTTATTTTATTTTTGTTATTATTTCTTTTTACATTCTAAAAATTATTAATCAAGTTCTCTTCTACTACTCCTCATTCTCACACTTAGTAATATAGAGTTAAGCCACAAATTGACTCCACGTAGAGAATACGACCTAGGTTAACCTCTATAATACATAGAGATTAATTTAGTGAATAATTTGAGCACTAATGACAGGCGACATTAGTCGTTCTAACATGCGATATGGAGGCATTCTTTACTATGGAAAGCTAGTTGACATTATTGAGTTAAATTACCATGGCCTTTTCACTTAGGCTAATACGACAACTTTACGAGGACTCACTACAGACGAATTGGGCATAACCTTTGTTAATTTTTCTAGGCTCATTCATAAGGGTAAATCTGAAGATGATAAGCCTTTCATTCTTACCTTTGAGGCACACCAAATTTATTATGTGGAGGATGGAAAACATAAAGATTGGAATATGACTATCCACCTGAAGCCATAATATCTTTCTGACATGGGTTAAGGTGACAACATTTCTCACAAGAGTGAGTCCTTCCAACCTGTGAATTTTTAAAACTTCTTCTTTGAATGAGACGATAATTTAGCAATTGTCAAGTATGTATTTTTAATCAAACTTATTTTAAATTATTTAAGAAATTTTACCTACTTCATTTTTTACTTTTCATATATTTATTTTTCCTAACATTAACTTGTCTTAATATTATTAGAATGGTATTTTCACCCAAAAGGAGGGTGAATTGGGTGATCTTAAAATTTTAAGCTTAAATTGGAAAACAAATATTGAGTTAAGAAGGATATCACCGAAGAATGAGGAAACATATAAAGAAGATAATGTACAGAGAATTTATATTGGTTCAGCCTAACAACCACTTGGCCTACATCTAATCCTTAGAGCTACTATGAGTATTCCACTATACTCTAATATTTATAGGGCTCTTGGTGCTTCAGTACATCTATTAGAGATAACATCTCTTACTCCCCCTTATTTCCTAAGTCTATAACCTACCAACTCAAGAAACCTACTCTTGAGTATCTCATATGAGGATACAAAATTTCTTAGTTTCTTTCTCAAATAGAGTGATAGTGCTAAATACTGAAGATTAAAGGTACTCTGCTAAAAATATGAAAAACATAGTAGAACAAAGTATGAAAATAAATGCAGAACGACAATTATCAATGCTCAATTAATGTTCATTGGATTTTCTCCTTGGTTACATTTATTGTGTTTTCTTTTATAGTTGAGTCTTAAAATCAATTCGTTGAGTAGATGTTGTTAATTGAAGTAGCTGTTGAAAAAATAGTCGTTGAAGTGTAACAATTGAATGCATTTAATGTTATTCTAACATAAATTGCTTTTTGATATTGATCCTCATTTTGGTTGCAAATACTATTAAAATGCATTACATAATTAATATAATAAGATTTTAAGAAAAGGCAAATTAGTTTCCCAGGTTTTAGATTGAAATAACAAAGTTTGGTTTGAAAATCATTTTTAGAGCCTTTTGAATAACAAGTTAATTTATTGAAATGTTCTTCAAAAAGTACTTTTTTTTTAAAGAGCTTGATAAATGTCCAAATAATGTGTGTTTAAACCAAATCAAATTATATTGAATAATATTTCAAAAACTATTCTTATGGAAGTGTCCTTCGAAAAATGAAGGTTAAGTTACAAAGGCTATAGTCAGGTTTTATCGAAATATTTATAGAGAAGAAACCTTTTCAAAATGTTCTTCAATTAAAGCTCTTGTTCTTTCAAAACAAGAAAAGAGAAATTATTAAAGTTCTTTTCAATAAGTGGTCTTATCGAATAGGGCTTCAATAAGATCTTAAATTTTAGTACAATGGATTTGAACATTGTTTTGAAGTATAAAATTGAATAGAAATTTCTTTTAGTACTTCAATTCTTCTAATCTCAAAAATACTTTGGTAAGGTTTTAAATCAAGGTTTTCAAAACTTTTTCAAGATGGCAAATATATATGAACTTAGCTTTCAAAGGATCATCATCAGTTTGTACAAAATTATTTAAAGATCCATTTATCAATGAGCTTATCAATAAGCTACCTTATCGATCAATCCTTTGATAAATGCTATTTAAATGTTAGTTTCAAAAACAAACAAAAAATCTTATTTATTGAAGTATTTATCGATAAATGCTTTAATAAATACCATTTATCAAAGGGTTTATCGATAAACATCATTATTGATAAGTGCTTCGATAAATGCCCTTTAGAAACTAATTTCACAAATTGAGTTTTGTTATCATTTATCGAAGAGTTTATTGATAAGCTTATCGAATAATAAGCTATGTTAAAACAAAGTCAAAGTTTTAACTATTTGTCACCATCAAAACATAGACTTTAACAAATATCTCCTTTCAGGCAGGGGATGATGATGATTTTCAAGATTTTCTATCACACATATAATTAATTTGCATTTGTATAACCAAATTTATTGTCATTTTTTTAAAAAAATATATTAACAATATATAGCGATTACAAATAACCACTATAAATTCTTGTCAAAAACATAACCACTACAGATGTGCATAAAACCACTACAAAAAATAAAACCACTGCAAACTTACATAACCACTACAAATGCATTCAAGATCTCTATAAATACCCCCTCCCCTTCCCCATTTCATTCTATTCTCCTTCTTTCTCAGCATTCTTCTTTTTCCTTCTCTTTAGGTTTTTCTTTAGCTACATACATGTGAGTTTAATGTTTTTTTATTTTAACTTATTTGATTTCTTTGATTTTCCTTTTATTTATTGTTTACTAATAAGATTTTTTCTTACTTACATATATTCTTTCTCTCTTATACATGTGGAACTAATAAGGATTGATTCAAATATTCTCTTTTTCATCTCTCATCAAATAATGTTCAATTTTTTTACCCTTTTTATAATTTAAAACTCATATAACACAGTTATATTTCAACTATATAATGTAATCAAATTCTATCTAACAATCTTAATAAAATTTGAGACTACAAAATCTAATAAAATTATATTTAATACTAATATTAAATATATAGCTTTAACAATACATTCAATTATAATAAAAATGCGATTTTAAATTTTTATTTATACTAAAAATTTGTAGCAGTTTGTCAAACCGCTAAAAATAACAAAAATGGTGGTAAAAGTTTTCCAAATTCAAAGTTTTTACCTTACAAACTAACATCACCAAATTTTTTGTTTCCCTCCAAACAATTAGTAGCGATGCTTATGACCACTACACAATTTGACTCCATCTCTCAAAGTTTAATTCCCCACCAAATTATTTTGTACTGGTTATAAATTGCTAATAACTTTGACATAGTTGTCAGCTTTTGGTCCAGGATTAGTAGTAATTTACAAAACAATAATTGCAGTAGTTATGAAATGCTATTACATTCGCCATAGTCATCTCTTTTTGTTTTGGAATTACTAGCGGTTGTCTGAACTGTTACAAATCTTTGTAGCAGGTTTGACTAGAAAGTAAAGGTTGACAAAAACTGCTACAAAACTATTTGTATCAATAGATTTTGTAGCAATTGGAGGAACTACTATAAATATCATTTCTAGAGGTCAAAACTGTTACAAATCATACAAAATAACCGCTACAAATAGTCATCCTTTTTATATAGTGAATATAACTGTCAATTAATGTTATTCCCTAACTCTATCTCACCATATCTAATGGCTTCCTCTTTAACTGTCAAGTATTAGTTGTCAAATATAAGCAAGTTGTACAAAATCAGAGAATTTGACTAAACTCTTCTTATATTAATGAGTTATATTTATGTGAGTATTTGAACATTCCTACCATCATTTTTATAAATAAAGGGTATGTAAAATTAATCAATGGTTTATTGGTTTTATAACATGACACTTATTTTCAAATAAAAACCAAAAAGTATAAAAGTGATAATTATTTTAAAATTAGTAAAAAAACACATAAGTTTTTGTTATATGTTGTTCTTCATCAATTAAATGACCTATTAAAAAGATCAATTAGTCAATAACTTTATGGCTTAATGGTATGAAATATCCTCTATAAGTGAGTAGTTACAAATTTAGTCTTGCTTATAACCCTAGCTCTCAGGTCATTAATAACTATATTCCTCTTTAAAAACATCATTACTGCAAAAAAATAGAACTTTGTAACGTTTACCTGGTAACGATTAAGAAAAACAGTTCTAGATATTAAATTAGTACCGATTATGGGCAAAACTACTACTAAATTTTAGTGGGTTGACTGGAACTAAATGACGCAAGCATAGACAATAGGCCTATTTGGATTGACTTCTAGAGAATGGCTTATGGAAAAAAGTACTTTTAAAGTGCTTTTAGATAAGCTCTTATGGAAAAGAGCTTAATGAAAAAAGTGGTTCTAAGTAAATTAGCATTTGGATAATTATTATAGAATAACTTTTATGATTGGTAAATTAACAGAAAAGGTATGTGATAAAAAAACCCATAATTGACTGCAACGTCCCATCTCTGCTTTTCCTTTCCTTTTCCACTAAATTAACAAAAAAGGTATGTGATAAAAAAAACCCATAATTGACTGCAACGTCCCATCTCTGCTTTTCCTTTCCTTTTCCACTAAATTAACAGAAAAGGTCTGTGATAAAAAAAAACCCATAATTGACTGCAATGTCCCATCTCTGCTTTTCCTTTCCTTTTCCATTATAGCTCTTCTTCCTCTTCTTCTCCAGAAATTCTAGTTGATGCACAGCGATAATCTCGACTAGCCACGCTCAGCGACCAGCAACTAGTATCTTCCTCCTCTCATTTTTCTAGAGACCAGTAAAGCTTGATACTCGATGGTGTTTTCTAGATGGTTATTCTAATTCTTTTTCCTCCTCTCTGCGACCCATGGTGACTTCTTCCTCTCTGACAGTGACATATAGAAGTGATGACAGAGAGGACGGTGAGAGTACAAGGTGGTAGGGAGAAGAAGAGGAAAGTGATGGAGACGAGAGGAAAGAGGAGAGTGTATCAAAAAAATTAGGATGCCCATAGCCCTATTTTATCATCCAGAAACTATTTCTAAGAGCTTATCTGAAAACATAGTTTAACCTAGAAGCACTTACGGACTAAAAGGGCTATTGAAAAATTTTGCAAAATCATGATTTGAACTAAAAGCCCTTATAAAATCTTAGTTTTGTGTGTGCCCAAAGCAGTTTGATAATAAAAGCTGATATGACATAATAGCGGTTTCAACAATCCTAGATCATTTTTAGGGTGAACGATTTTCATACAAATCTTAACTTGTTCAAATAGTGAACAACTTCTAATATAGCATTTAGATAAAATAATTTCTACAATGTAACATTTCAGTGCTTTTTTCTTGTTTATAGCATATTCATTAAAAAAAACTAAGAATTGTTGATAAATTTCTACTATAAGCCTATATAGTTACTATTGAATGCATGTGTCCGAAAAAGTATTCACATAGCTATATATGGGACAACTCTTAAAAGGTGGGACTCACCTATGTTTCTAAAATATATGGGACGACTCTTTGAAAAATTTATATTTTTTATTACCTTGCTATTAGTTTCCCTAGGATAGAAACTACCTATTCATGGAAAAATTAGTATGTTTTTGTAGAATCTGGTTTGGGTAACGGTTCATCTCACACTATAAAGTATTTTTCCAAATGCATCAATAGCCTAAATTGCTCCTTAGATTGAAGGTATATCTATAAGCAATTTTAACTTCATTGTCCACTCTCAAAATGTTCATTAAGTAAAGGTGCATCGATCTAAAATCCACCAGACTTATTTAGTGTGTTGGACACATTTCAAAAAATATTTCATGGTGGTGGATAAAAAAACTAGTTTAAAGTAGAAAAACAAAAAAAAAGTACTTTAAAGTATTGTATGAATTACAAAATATTTAAAGATACCAAATGCGCTTGAAGTTCAACGTGTTAGATGAATATTAATCTAACATATGGTTTAGAGTACAAAGCATAGTTTGTTTAATGTTAAAAAATGGGCCAGTCCACTCTTAATGGATTAGGCCTAGGTCCATGAGAGGTGAAGATGGAAGGAACAATTATATTTTTGAAAGGAGTAAAATGAGGGAGTGAAAAGTTACAAGTATCCCACTCTTCCCATAAGATACACATGTACAGAAGAAAAATGGGTTAGAAATTAGTTTTCAGACTCTCAGGTGTATAATGTAACACCTTATTTTTTTAAGTTTTAGGGACCATTCGGTAGCATTTAGAACCACTTATAAGTTCATTAAAGTTCAATTACAAAATATGGAATTGTACTCTTTACGAGTACTATTCATATGGTAATTTCAGATTAAATAATGAACTTCAAAAAATCATAACTAATTCTAAAAAAACTTAAATAGAGTAGTTCAAAAAGTTACATGAAGCTAACATCTTAAAATTTAAGGAAAAAATACTTCCTTGCACCAATTGATCAGTTAATTAAGTCAACTCTAATGTCAAAATTTACTATTCCTATGGTCAATTTTCTGGAAAAATAGTTCCTAGTCCCAAACTTTACAAATTTTGTTCTCTTTGTATAAGTGTCAGAATAAGGCATTCTTGGTGTCAAAATGAAACTTGACATGTTAACTAAATACTTCTAAAATATCATACATTTATTTGATCATTTGTTATTTTTATAAATAGCTAAAATTGTACTGCCTCTAAGCATATATTACATAAGTTATAACATAAAATTACACTTAAACATGTCATCTATCCTCTAACTCCTCTTCTTGCATCTTCATCTTCTTCCATCTTTGACGAACCTATTAGTGTGGGGGTGACTGATGAATCCCTATTTTATCATATGATTTTTCTATCTATTTCAGGGGATTTATCATGATTAATAGATATTATTATAATAATTATGATTATTTTATGCTTTAGTTGAATATATGAATTAAATAACTAAAAATGTCATTTTCTTATATTTTTACTAATTTTATTATCACATTGATGTGCACGAAGATATTTTTATCTTTTATGACTTTTAGGAAGAATAGGAAATAATTAACAACCTACAAAAGGAGAAACTTAGGATTAAGGAATGAAAAATGCATATTAATTTATTAAAAGGGAAATCAATATTATCTAATTAAATAACTCTAATTAGAGAAAATTATTTATCTCCTTTTAATATATTAATATAGCATAATAATATTTGAAATAGTCAAAACAAAAGAGATCTTTCAAAATTTAAAATCAGATATCCACTTTGACTATTCAAATGTAATCCTTAAATATCTAGATACAGGCAACATATCTCACAGATTGAATGTGATATCCAAGGGAAATTTAATTCAAATTACAAAAAAAAGGAGCCAATCACAAGTCAAGATTCAAAGCAAGAGGATAAATATTAATTATATCTTATCTATGATTCCTTATATTATATCATATATCATTTGAATTGATTCAAAGATAATTTATCAATGTCTAACATTTGAATGTAGTTAAAAGATAATGATAAATATGTTATCTTTTCCTATTTTCCTATTAATTGTTTTATCTCTTTTATCCTATTACTTTTTATTTGAATTGATTATAGGATATTTGAGTTTAAAAATATTATCTCTGGAGATATTGGAAAAGATGACTGCTTGAAAGGATATTGAAGATAAATGGAGATTATCATTATCTTTGGAAGAGCCAATCAGGGAAGAGACCTACATCAAACATGATTCACTCCCAAAGGCTATATAAATGACCCAAAGGCTCCTCCATTCAACACACCAATCACCACCATCACAATCATCTTCTTCATCTCTTCCATAATTCCATCATTTTCCTTCTAAGTTCTTGAGGAGAGATGTAATGGCTTGAGTTTTTGTGCTTTAGAGTTAGGAGTTAAACAATTTTATGTTTTGATCTTTTCCTTTATACAAATTTATGATTTCCTAGATTTAGGTTTTGAGATTTGTATATGTTAGATCTAGGGTTTCAATTGAGACATCTTTGTGATCAAACCCTTGTGATTTATTATTTCAATTTATGATTTGATATTCTTTATTTAATATCCTTAGTTTTCTCTTATAATTATTCATGTTGAATTCACATGATTAGTTATAGGAATTCGATTGAATATCTATATTAGAGGAATAAATCATTTATTGTTTAATTTATCACATGCTAAGTGGATCTTCATTAATCATTCTTGATACAATTGTATGCTAAATTTAGGTATAATTGTGGATTATATGATTATGACCATGATGATTGTCTGGGATTTTCCACATTAAGGACTTAGTATATTTAATTGTTATAACTCTAATATATTATTGAACGATGATAGCCATGCATCAATCCTTGGGAACATTCAATTTACTGGTAATCGTATCATTTAACTCTTTTACTTTCTTGCAATTATCGCTTTAATTAAACTGAATATTCTTTTCTACCCATATTTACTCCTTAATCACTTTGGTTAATCATACTCAAGCCACATATTGACTCCGCCTTGAGATCGACCTAAGGTTAGCTTCTATACACATAGGGTTAAACTAGTAATTAATTTGAGCACTAATGACAAGCGACATCAGTGACATGTAGGGGTGAGCTTTTAGGAGAAATCTCAGTAGTAAATAGAAACTATACAATATATGCAACTATAAGCTTGATGTTACTATGTGTGCACTTAATGATCATGTTTGCATAATGATTACATGCTTCCATGTATCTTAATTATAACATATGAGCATGGCATAAAAAGAAACAGAGTATTATTTAATCATACATGCTTCACATCATCAAAGTAAGTAAACATCACATAAAGCATCCAAGCACATAAGTATACAAGTAGGTAAGTTCACTACCTTATACTACTTGCTTTCCTCATCCTTTTCCTTTACCTCTTGCTTCCTACTTTTCCTTGAGATGTCAATTCCCTCTTTGAGCTCACAAACCAAATCCTAACATTGTATTACCATTAACTCATTACAATCCAACTTCTTTGAACATTAAACTTTATCTACTAAAGTAACTTTCTTAAATCTTTGTTAATTAGCTTGGTCTTTGAATCAATTGAAGTCTTGACTTTACCCTACACAATTTGGCCTTCTAAATCCATTTATGAACTCTAAATGGCCAAATTCCAGCAATTGTAACCTGTGCTGGATAGTACCAAAAAGCTTCTCTTTTTCTTTTAAAAATTCTCATTTTAATTCCAATGCTTCCAATACTTGTTTATCTATTTTCCTCCACACAATTTTTCATTTTAAAACCATTAGAAAAATCAAAATCATGAAATTCTAATCACTGTTCATGCTTGTGAACAGTACATAGAACACTTAAAAATTACAAGTTTGAATTCCAATGCTTCCAAGGTTTCAAACTTATCCAATCCTACACAAAATCATCTTTTAAATTCAATGGAAGCATTAGATCATTGAAATTCCATCTTCTCCTATCCAGAACAGCCTTGTCCAAAAGGCCTCAAGAAAGAGCAAAGTCAAGAATATCAACTAAATTCAATAACCAATCATCAAACTAGCTTATCTAAGTGTCTTCTACTTGATTCTATCTTGCTTTTATTCTTTCTTTATTTCTGTCCAGATTTGGACAGCAAACATACTCTAGGTTTAGTGGAATTTTCAACCACTAAAACCTAGGTTTTACCCTTTCAGGACATCTAAATAAACTAGGAAGGATTACATACCTTATGCCTTGACTACCTTGATCTCTAAGTGCCTTGAATTGCCTTTATCTTGGTTGAGTTTTCAAATGACAAGAGTTTCTTTAAGGGAACCAAGGGGCCACGGTTTTGCAAGGAAATGGAGGGGTATTTCTAGCCAAAACTTTGGCATCTTGGGATAAGAATATCCCTCCTTCAACTAATTATTATGACTCCTTAATCTTGAATTTGATTGTTTGCTTTTTGGATTAATTAACCTTAATCACCATTAGGTTAATTCTTATATTATTTTATTTTATTTTAGCACATGTCCACACTCTTCTTCCTTATTCTTGCTTCCAAGTAGTGTATTGTACATGGTATATGGGTCCCACCATGTGCAACCCTTGGCTTCCTCTTGAAGCTCCTTCATTTGCTTTTGATTTTTCTATTTAAAAATTCATAAAATATCCAAAATTGACTTAAGCTCCAAGGATTGATCTTGGTCTTATTAGGCTTATCTAGGATGTCATATTGGGTCTCTTTTAGGTCTAATTTCTAATTTGCACAAATCCCAAGGCACTTTCCTTATACCGATATTCTTAAATCACCTAATTTTTAAAATAAATGCTAGAAACATCTTTTAATGGTTCTAACATTTTTATAAATTCATTCTAATATAAAATAAATTTCCTACAAAGTCTCATAATTTTTTAAGACCTAAAAGTCCTGATAAAAATTTATATCTTCTTCAAATCCTTTATCAGTGTCTGATTTTACCGTAAATTTCATAATTAATTCTACAGAACTCTTTTTTGAGCTCTATTAGTTTTATAAATTATTATATTATTTATAATAATTTACTACTAAATTTTATTTGATTATAAGGTCCAGAGGATACTGTAATAATCACCCAACTTTGGAAATTAATATCAATTTATCGGGATCTCAAATCAAAATTCTGTGTTGCATTAAACTGATCAGAATAACTTTCTCTATTTTATGGTAAAATTTGGGACTAAAATACTTCCAGGCAATTTTTAGCCTTTTCTGGCTCAACTTTTTATAATTACCATTTTGCCCTTGAACTTTTAGAAATTGCACTTTAGGCCCTCAACTTTTCATAATTACACTTAACCTAAAGCTTAGTCTACTTTCATTTTCTACCATGGAACCCTTTTACTTTTCATTTTAGTCCCTCTCTTCCTTCAAGGCTCATCTAAGCTTTATTTTTTCTTCTGATCATCGTCATAATCCTTTCCAAACCTCTTTCCACTATCACTATTATACAGATAGGAAAAAATTATGATATAACATACAGTCCTTTTTTTTCAATAGCAAAAGGAAAAGGAGTGTGTTCTTCTTTCTCTCCTTCTTTGTTCTCCTTCCTTTTTCCTGTTCATTGGTACTCTTCCTTTGTGGGTGAATTTACTGTGAAATATACCAGATTCCATACAAGGTGCTCCTGTTGCATGTGGGTATATCAATAGAAAAGAAATCATCTCAAGTACACCCGAAAACCTTCAGTGACATCAAAGCCAAGTTCTGTGCTTCAGCATAAACTCTATAATTTTATGTTTTTCTGGTAGCATGCGTTTATTACCTTTATTTATGTTTTAAAACATATGTTATATGCCAAGAATCATAGAGCATGTATTTAAACAATAAACAGAAGCAAATTCAACATCCACGTAACAGAGAGCTTTCATTTTTAAAGTTAGGTCATTAGAAAATAGAGGTTTTAGACCTTGAAATTAGAAAATCAGCAGATCCAACCCAGACCCATATAAAAAAATAAAGAATTTTTTTAATAAAAAAATAAAAAAATTTGAATTAGAAAAAAGAGGAAAATCTGGTTACTGACACGTGGCAGTACCAGACTGGCGCGTGTAATGCACACGTCAGCCACTGAGAGTGGGCTTTATTCAGTTTTTTTATTTTTTTCTTCTTAGGGTGTGTGAGCGAGCATTGAGGTGTAGTTTATTCCTAAAAAATCCTAAAATTAAGATCTTTATTTTGATAATAATTTGCCTAATTTTGGGGGCAATTCTGGACCTATTTATGAATATTCAGTATATTTTCTAATGTTTTTTAGTGTTTAAAAATTCTAAAAAATTATGATAATTAATATTTTTTATTATTTAGGTGAAAATGACTTCATCTAGCACTGAATCTCTAGGATATACTTTAAATGATGACATCTCATTCTTAGGTGATGTTAATAACCTAGAGAAAAACCTTCAAGAGGACCCCAAGGGGAAATCTAAAGAGGATTCAACACAAGATCTTGATAAACTTCTGAAGAAGACCTAGAGGAGTTCATGGAGGAAGTTTCACAAGAGGAACCAGAAGTAATATATGATTCTGGACCGTGCTCAGAAACTTTATTCCCCATCAAACCTCTTCCTCTATAGCCTTTCATTGTGTCTTCAGATTTAAACTCCAAGATGGTATCTATTCTTAAAAAAGAATCTCTAGTTGAGGACGGAGAGGTAGTGAACCAACCTCTTACCCCTACTTTGGCCATAAACATAGCTAAAAGAGATGCAGCCAAACTAACAAACATAAAAGGCGTTAATTACGTGATTGGTGATTACATTGAATGCATGACAGATAAGGAGAATACTAAATATATAAGAGCAACAAGGGTTAGAGGCAAGCCCAAAATAGGACGCATGAACAAGACATATTGGCTTAGAACAATAGAATTTGTATCTAACCTTAAAAAGTAACCTCATGAGCTTAAGAAACTAAGAAAAACGATGTTAGAATATTGTAAAGCTCATATCAAATGATGTATATTTGTATTTTGATTTCCATTGCTTTACTTTGTTAAGGACATGCTTTATTACTCTTTCTTTGCAAAGACTTGTCATTTATTACATGCCTTATATGCAAGAAAAACATATTTCATTTCATTTCTTTATCTTAGTTGTGATTCATGTATACCTTTTTATAAGTAGGAGCTTTTTAGATGATGAGTATTCTAAATGCAAGATTTGATGAGAATAGTGCTTATATTAATTTTGATAGGAAATGATGGTGTTGATAGTGCTTATGTGATGGGAGGTACAAACGTATTCTCCTAATCATGAGTCTAATGATATTATTATTTTCTGATCAAAAATGATAAAAGTACATGACATTGTATTATTTACATGTGCTATATATATGTAAATTCACTTAAATATTCTATGGTTCAATAAATTAATGTGGGAAAGGTTTGTCACAAAACCAATATTGAACAATGGCATCAAAGAACACTAGTGTTGAATTAGACAAGGGGAAAAACTCAACGGGGACAATTGGGATATTTGGCACTAAAATGTCCAATATATTCTAGAAGAATATGATACAATTGAGCCATTAATAATGGCTATGGTAGAGCCTGAGGCTAAAAATACGGCCCAACATAGGAGAGACCAAGAAGTATACCTATTCTAGAAAAGGAAGAATAGCATCGCGAGAATCACATTGCTGAGTACAATGGCTAATGATTTAATGTGTGAGTTTGAGACACACATAACGGCTCAAGTAATATGGATTGCCTTAAAGGATAAGTTTGGGGGAGACTCCACGACTAAGTTTAAAAGGTTGACGATTAAATTCGATACCTATAAGCTAAAACCAAATAATCCTATGAGGCAACATCTATGAGAAATGTCTACAAGGATTCATGAACTGAAGGAAGCTGGACATAATCTATCTGACGAACAATAAGTGCAGGCTGTCATCAGGTCACTCCCTGCCAGTTAGGAGCACATGAAAGTTAATATGACCCATAATGAAAATATTATCGCTTTCAATGATGTAACTAAGCATTTAGAGCTAGAGGATAAATATCTGGAGGCTTATAAGGCTACTAGACAAGCCTATTTGATGGAAGGTATTGATCCTTCCCAATTAAAGCCTGAATTCAAAAAGGGCAAGAAATTTCAGAAAAATAGGAAGAAAGGCTGTCTTCCACCCAAGAAGGGCAAGCAACAATACAAGAAGAAGAGAAAGAAAGTAGGCAAAAATAAAGCTAGACCTAAAGAATGTCAAATGCTTTACCTGCCACAATATGGGACATTTCACACGTGACTGTTATAAACAGACTGAGACTGGAAAGGTAACAGTGAATTATGTGAATTCACATGTTTTATTTATTTCTAGCACTATTTTTATAATAGAACCTATTTATTTTTCTTGGATTATTGACTTAGACTCCACAAACCACGTAAGTCAAGATTGAGGATCTTTCGTGAAATATTGTCGATTGCCATTTCAAAGCAAGTGGCTTTTCGTCAACAATAATGCAAGGATTGAGGTTCGAGGAATTGGCACCTGTAAACTAGTTTTACGTGATGGAAAGACCTTGATGTTGCATGATGTACTTCATGCTCCTGACATCTGACGAAATTTAATTTCTGTAATTTGCTTATTAGACTTTGGGTTTAATGTAAACTTTCATGGTAAAGTTGAAAACATTTATAGAAACTCAATATTTATGGTTCAGCTTTCCGATTTCAAAAGTTCTTTATTTTGGATCTTGATAGTGGTTTTAATGTTCATGATTGATTTGCTATTACTTCGAATAATCCTGATATGAATATCTGGCATGCTAGACTAGGACATATTAATCAAAATAGATTATTAAACTGGCTAAAGAAGGCTTGTTGGGGGTGATCCCTAACATGGATATGTCATTATACGAAAGTTGTCTAGGTGGTAAGGCTACTAGGAAACCATTCAGTAAGGGACTACAAGCCAAACACCTGTTGCAATTAATCGATTCCGATATTTGTGGTCGAATGAGTATAAGGGTGAGACACGGAGCTTAGTATTTCATTACTATTATTGATGATTTTTCACGATATGGTCATGTCTATTTGATTTCTCATAAGTCTGAGGCACTACAGTGCTTTAGACAATACATAAATGAAGCAGAGAATCAAATGCATAACAAAATCAAGGCATTACGTATTGATCGAGGTCATGAATACCTTTTAGATCAATTCAAATAGTTCTGTGAAGAAAAAGGAATTATTAGGCAACTAACTATCCCTAGCACACCTCAACAGAATGGGTTACCGAAAGAAGAAATAGAACTCTTCTAGACAGGGTTAGGTCTATGATGGCTTAGGCAAACCTTTCAATTTCACATTGGGGTGATGCATGATTGAATGTAACCTTCATACTTAACCCTATGCCCTCAAAGTCAGTCACTTCCATACCCTACGAGTTTTGGACTAAACCTTAGCTAGATCTAAGCATCTTTAGACCTTAGGGCTCGGTGGCATATATCCATGACAATTCTCATAGATATGGGAAACTGGGTCCTAAAGGAAGAAATATATTTTTATAAGGTACTCTAAACCCTCAAAAGGATATATATTCATAAGTAAAATTGAAGATGGAACAAAATCAAGAAATATTGTATTTATTGAGATAGAGTTTGCCAGTAGGAGAGATATTAATCGCACTGTATCTCTTTGAGACTTAGGAACAAGACATTGCCGAACAAATTTACAGACCAGAATCCTCTAGGTATGTCAATTTGAGTGGGAGCTAAGAATGTTCAACACAAAGACTAAGACCAATGAGAAAATATAAGCAAGTTGCTCCTACCAGAAAGAGTAACGGGGAAAGTGTTCTAAAGAGATACTTCTAAATAGAAGGTAGAGCACTCTTAGTTACTCTAGAAGGGGATGATGAACCCTGAACTATTCATGAGGCCTTAGCAGGTCCTACCAAGAAGGAATGGAAGAAAGTAATGAAAGAATAAATGGACTCAATATTGAAAAACCAAGTTTGAGAATTGGTTGATCTACCAAAAGGGCTTAAAGCCATTGGGAACAAGTGGGTTCTCAAAATCAAGAGAAAGGTAGATTGATCAATTGACAAATTTAAAGCTCAATTGGTTGCAAAGGGATATACACAACAGGAAGGTATAGATTATGAGGATACTTTTTCACCTATTGTGCGTTTCAATTAAATAAAACTTATTCTGGCAATAGTAAATAGTTTAAACTTGGAGTTACATCATATGGATGTAAAAATTCCATTCCTGAATGGTGATCTGGATGAAGAGATCTATATGGAACAACCAATAGGTTTCATTGAAAAAGGTTTGAACACAAGAAGTGTAAACTCAAAAGATCTATTTATGGATTAAAGCAGTCATCTAGACAGTGGTACTTGAGGTTTCACAAAGCGATAACCTCATATAACTTCCATATGATAGAGGAAGACCAATGTGTCTACGTTAACCAGTTTAAGGGTAAATTTGTGATATTATCCTTATACGTAGATAACCTACTCTTAGCTAGAAATAGTCTTGACTCAGTGATAGCTATTAAAGAATGGCTTTCATCAAATTTTGAGATGAAAGACATGGGTGAAGCAAAATACATACTTGGAGTCAAGATTCGAAGACATGGCTCTAAGAGAATCCTCACTCTTTCGCAAGAGAATTATATCAAGAAGATATTTGAGCGATTCAATATGAGTGACTGTAATCCCATGGATATCCCTATAACCACTAGAGTGGCCTTAAATTCTAACATGTGTCCCAAAACTGAATTAGATAAAAAGCAAATGGAAAGAGTTCCATATGCCAGTGCCATTGGTAGCCTGATATATGCAATGATGTATACAATACTAGATATTTGTTATGCCATAGAGTTGGTTAGCAAATTCTAGTCTAACCCCAGTAAGAAATACTGGAAAGTAGTGAAGATGATATTGATATACTTAAAGAGTACAACTGACTATGCGTTATGTTATCAAGGAAGCGATCTGTGCCTAATCGGATATTCCGATACTGATGTAGGCGGTGATGAAGAAGAACAAAGATCAAGTTCAGGATACACCTTCTTGCTTAACAATGATGTCATATGTTAGAGTAGTAAGAAGCAGACGTGCATTGCTTTACACTCTATGAAAGCTGAGTTTGTGGTATTCACTGCAGCAACACAAGAGGCTATTTGGCTAAAGAAATTTATTGAACACTTAGGATTTGGGAACAAGAATACCTATCCGGTGTTGATATACTGTGACAATACTGTAGCTATAGCCTACACTAAAACCTTAAGTATCGCAACAAGACCAAACTCATTGATATAAAGTATAACTTTGTGAGGGATTATATAACACAAAAAATTGTAACTGTACAATACATTTCAACCAAATGTATGGTTGTAGACCCCCTGACCAAGCCAATAGGCAAAGAAACATTCGAGAACATGTAAAAACCATTGGCATGTGAAAAATATAAAGTTACAGACTGTATGTAATACCTCTATTTTCATTAATGATATCATGTCATTTATTATTACTTATATGTCTGGCTAAAGTTATACAATATCTAGTATATTGTACAGGTTGAAAAGGGTAGCTCTTTCACACGAGCAATCGCCTTTAATGCTAGAGAAGCATTCAAAGATGAGACATTTGTTCACTAGTAAAGTAGCAAGAGTGCTGATATGGTAGAGAAGAAACACAATAAATGTCTCCTTGGCTTAAAAAGTGTAGTAAGTTGAGATGAGATCCATGAGTAAGGGTATGGATCGAACAATGGATACCCACATCTATGAAACCTGTAGCCAAATAACAAATTCTTCAAAGTTGAAGTTATATTATATGAATTGCATTGAAGAGTTTTGGTTTAGATACTATGAGTGTCTAGACTTAAGTTTGTATGGTGTGATTGATAGAATCAAAATGATGTCATACTCTTTAAAGATAAGAGAATCACCGTAACATATGATTTATACCATATGTACTAAAGAACTATAAATAGAAAGCAAGTGAATCAATCCCTGCTTTATTGTTGTGTGAGTTCCAGAAAGGTATAATCTGAGTTTTAGAAAGGTATAATCCTTTCATTAATGTCCTTTGACTTTGACAGTATTATGGAGGTATGTTTTGGCAATTGCTACTTTAGTATATGTCCTATAGTCAAATCATATATGAACCAAAGGTATTATGCTAGGAAAGCAGTTGATTCATATCAAAATGATATATGGGCGAAAGAAAGATTGCTAAAATATGCACATCCATGCTAGTGTATGTGATTGGTACCTTGTGATATTATTTTGGTAATTTCATGAGTGTGGATACTATGCATAGGTGGAGGCTATCTAAGTTATGTATTGACTCAATAAGGATTAGATTAGCCATAATAAAAGTATATAGGCAAATTTAGGACATTTAAGGCACTATAACTTATTATAATCGAGTTGCACTAAAGGGTTACTTTGTGCTGGTCTCTGTAAAAGATATTTCTAGTACAAATGCCCGAATGGAGATATCATGCCTACACGATCATGGCAAAGCACTTAGTATAAAAGAAGAAAGAGAATGAGATTAGACCCACGACATCTAATTCACCAAGTGTTAGTAGGAGATATTAGAAAATGGGCCAGTCCACCCTTGGTGGATTAGGCCTAGGTCTATAAAAGTGAAGATGGAGGGAATGGTTATATTTTTTAAGGGAGGAAAATAAGGGAGTGGAAAGTTACACGTATCCCACTCCTCCCATAAGATACACATGTATAGAAGAAACAGTGGGTTAGAAATCAGTTTTCAGACTCTCTGGTATGTAGTCCTTTTTTCCAATAGCAAAAGGAAAATGAGTATTCTTTCTCTCCTCCTCTATTCTCCTTCCATTTTTCCTATTCATCGGTGCTCTTTCTTTGTGGGTAAATTTGCTGTGAAACGTACTAGAGTCCATACAAGGTGCTTCGGTTGCGTGTGGGTATCTCAGTAGAAAAGAAACATCTCAGGTACGTCCGAAAACCTTTAGTTTAGTTCAATACTTTTAACCTTGTTACATAGTGAGTTTTGCTACAGCAACAAGGATAAAGCGTATGTTGTAAAATTCTCCTAAAATATAATTATTATTAATTACTTAAATCCATTTTATACACAACATAAATTAAATATAATGTTATAAATGAATTTAGTTTATTTCAAAAGAGTTAACCATGGTAGAAAATATTCTTACTAAAACAAAAAAGAAACCCTACCATAGTTATGAAAAGACTTTTCCTAAAATTTAAATAATTTAATAGAAAAAGAATAAGATAAGTCAAATTATTTAGGACATATAAATTGCTCGATCTTTTATAATAAATTATATTATAACTAAATAAATATTAGAGTATACTTTATTTTATAATATAAATATACACTTTTATATAAATATGTATATTAATTAATGAAATGGTAATAATATAATCTTATATGAATTATTCTTAAAGATATTAAATATTAAATTAAAGTGTATATTTAAAAATAATGTAAGAGTATATGCAATTTTAATAAAATTGAAGAAATAATTAATAGTTTAAAAGATTCTATCACGGATATTTAGAATATTATCTCAAAGGCAAACTCTCATAATCAAATTCAAATAATATATTATATAATATTAGAGTATGCATAATGAACCCTAGTATAGTAATATACATGTATTATGTACATACATTTGAAGGAAAATGATATACAATTAATATAGCCTTAATCAAACATCTAAATTTTTCTCTGGTATCTTAAGATAAGACTATCACATGAAAAATATTAATAAAAATAGTGAGACAAAAGCTCAATAACTAGTAATTCTACTTATTATGAATACTAACATGTGCTCACGAGGTGTTAAGTAAGACATCACAAAGAACAATATATAGAAAATAACGTATTATCATAATAAAATCAAATGGATAACCAACCAAAGTTTCTCCCATCAATCCAACCGAACCACATTATTCCCGCCAAACCTATTAGCTAGTGATAAATGACAACTCAGAAAGCTAATTAGTCAAGTTGTATGAATAAGCTAAAATCCATAGAGCAAATGACCTGACCATTGGTTCATTCCCCTTCAGTAAACAGGATGGGGTGTTATAGCCCTCGGTAAATAGGTGGGGCACATCCCTCATTAAACTGGTGGAACAAAAACTAATCATCGAGTTATAGTGGAGGTTATACCATGTGGTAGAAATATAACTCTATAATCATCCATTCCTAATTCATAATTCTCAAAATAATTAATCAAAATCTCAATAACTTGATAAATATCACAATAGAGTTTTTCTCAAAATAATAACTTTCTTTAAATTCTAATATCAAGGTATAACAAGTTTATAATTTAAATTTAAATTTTCTAAATTAAACTTTAAGTACCACAAGACTATTTTCAATAAAAATATTCAAATAAGTTTTTTTAATACAATCATATAAATATCAATAGATTTATATATATATATATAATTTCTCACAAATATCACATTAGCACACACAATGAGTATAAAATGATTACCTCTTAGCTAAAATATGAATAATTACCACAAAAGATCTGAAAAATAAATATAAGCTTTGGGTGAGTTGAACGAAGAGCTTATTTAAGAGAAAAATATAGCTGAGATTCTTTGAGAATAAAAAAAGAAAATGAGAGAAATGACTAAAAAGAGAAAAGACAACTCAATAATCAAGTATGAGGAATAACTAAAGCCATTAGCTCTATTTATAAAGCTATAATAATAATTCAAAATTCAAGTCTATATCTAAATCTAAACTCAAATCCTAATAATTTTCTAAGTAATAATAACAATCAGATCATAAAATCCTAATTAAAGACAATAGTAGGATAATCCAGATATCTTATTTTATTAAAAATAATAAAAAATATTAAACTATAATAATTTTATTAGATAATATTTTTAAGTTATTGATAAATAATATTTTTAATTGTACTTAAATATAAGGATAAAAATTAAGATGTTACAACTCTCTCCTCCTTTTAAAAATTTTATCCTTAAAATTCAGCATACTCTATAAAGTTTCCTTATTTTCTTTTCTAATGGTTTAATTAAGTTTACATAATTTCTCCCCTCTAAAGGATATAACCCATCATAATAGGTAAGTATTACATTATAGATAATTTATAAACTAATAGAAAATAATATGTGTGAATAATGTATCTTGTCAATACTATACGATGTAACATAAATCATGAAATCATGCTCTGATACCAAATTATAAAATTTTTCTAAAATATAACTACTATTAATTACTTAGACCTATTTTATATACAATTTAAATAAAAAATAATATTTTAAATAAATTTAATTTATTTTAAAAGAGTTAATAATACCAGAAAAGAATCTTACTAAAATCTAAAAGAAACCATATCATGGTTATAAAAAGACTTTTCTTAAAATTTAAATAATTATAATAGAAAAAGAATAAGATAAGTTAAATTATTTATGAAATATAAATTGCTCAATCTTTTATAATAAATTATATTATAACTGGATAAATATTAGAGTATACTTGATTTTATAATATAAATATACACTTTTCTATATACATGTATATTAATTAATAAAATGGTAATAATAGAATCTTATAAGAATTACTTTTGAAAATATTAAAATTAGATTAACGTGTATATATAAAAATAATATAAGAGTCTATATAATTTTAATAAAATTGAATAAATAATTAATAATTTAGAAGATTCTATTACATATATTTAGAATATTATCCTAAAGACACTCTGAGAATCGAATTCGAATAATGTATTATATAATATTAGAGTATGCATAATGAACCCTACTATAGTAATATACAAGTATTCTACACAAACATTATAAAGAGAATGTTATATAATTGATATAGCTTTAATCAAACATATGAATTTTTCTCTTTGTCTTAAGATAAGATTATCACATGAAAAATAGTAATAAAAATAGAGTAAGATAAAAGTCTCAATAATTAACAACTCTACTCATTATATATACTAACATATTCTTATAAAGTGTCGAGTGGGATATCATAAAGTACAATATATAGAAAATAATATATTATCATAATAAAATTAAATGAATAACCCACACAAGTTTCTCCCATCAATATAATCGAACTATCTTATTCCCACCAAACTCCTTGGCTAGTTATAACTGATAACTCAAAAAGCTAACCGTTCAAGTGGTATGAATAGGCTAAAATCCATAAAACAAATAATTTGACCATGGGTTCAATCCCCCTCAGTAAACAGGGTAGGAGTGTTGCAGCCCCTCAGTAAACCTATGGGCCACGCCCCTCGATAAATTGGTGGGACAAAAGCCAACCATTGAGTTTAATGGAGGCTATATCATATTGTATAAATATAACTCTATCATCACCTATCTCTAATGCATAATTCTCAAAATAATCATATTAATCAAAATCTTAATAGCTTGATAAATATCACTAAAGAGTTTTTCTCAAGATAATAACTTTCTTTAAATTCTAATATCAAGGTATAACAAGTTTATAATTTTAACTTAAATTTTATAAATTAAATTTTAAGTCCCACAAGATTATCTTCAATAAAAATAATCAAACAAATTTTCTCAATACAATCATATAAATATCAATATATATATATATCAAATCACTCATAAATATCACATTAGCACACACAAGTAGAAAATAGTTATCTCTTGGCTAAATATATAGATAATTACCATAAAAGATCTTAAAGATAAATCTAAGCTTTGGGTGAGTTGAACTATGAGCATGTTTACAATAAAAACATAGCTGAGATTCTTTGGGAATAGAAAAGGGACTGAGAGAGAAAATTAAAAAGAGAGAAACTAACTCAATAATCAAGTACGAGGAATAACTAAAGGCATTAGCTCTATTTATAAATCCATAATAATTCAAAATTTAAATCTATATTTAAATCTGAACCCAAATCCTAATAATTCCCTAAGTAATAATAACAATAAAATCATAATAATTCTAATGGTTTATTTAATTTTATATTATTTCTCCCCTCCAAAGGATGTAACCCACTAAAATATATAAGTATTATATTATAGACAATTTATAAACTAATAAGGAATTATATGTGAGAATAATATATCTTACCAATACTATGCAATGCAAAATAAATCAGGAAATCATACTTTGATACCAAATTATAAATTTTTTCTAAAATATAACTATTATTAATTACTTAGACGCATTTTATACACAATATAAATAAAAAATAATATTATATATGAATTTAATTTATTTAAAAAGAGTTAACCATGGCAGAAAAGAGTCTTATTGGAATCTAAAAGAAACCCAACCACGATTATAAAAAGATTATTCTTAAAATTTAAATAATAATGATAGAAAAAGAATAAGATAAGTCAAATTATTTAAAACATATAAATTGCTCAATCTTTTATAATAAATTATATTATAACTAGATAAATATTAGAGTATACTTGATTTTAAAATATAAATATTATACTTTTCTATAAATATGTATAATAGATTCTTTTATTAAAATTCTTAAAGATATTAAAAATTAAATTAAAGTGTATATATAAAAATAATGTAAGAGTCTATGCAATTTTAATAAAATTTAAGAAATAATTAATAATTTATAAAAGTCTATCATGCATATTTAGAATATTATCTCAAAGACGAACTCCTAAAATCAAATTCAAATAATGTATTATATAATATTAGAGTATGCATAACGGACCCTACGATAGTAAAATACAAGTATTGACACATACATTCAAAGGAGAATCCTATATAGTTTATATAACTTTAATCAAGCCTCTAATTTTTTCTCTGGTGTCCTAAGATGAGACTATCATATGAAAAATGTTAATAAAAATAGAGTGAGACAAACAACTTAATAACCAGCAATTCTACTCATTATGTATACTAGTATATGCTCACGAGGTGTCAAGTAGGACATCATAAAATACAATATATAGAAAATAAGGTATTGCCATAATAAAATTAAATGGATAATACACACAAGTTCCTTCCATCAATCCAACCAAATTGCCTTATTCCAGCTGACTAAACCCATAAGCTAGTAATAACTGACAACTCAAAAAGTTAACCTATCAAGTGGTATGGATATGCCAAAATCCATATACTAAATGATTAGACCATGGGTTCATTCCCCCTCGGTAAATGGTAGAGGTGTCATAGCCCCTCGGTAAATAGGTGGGATAAAAGCCAATCATCGAACTCCAATAGAGGCTATACCTCGTGGTAGAAATATAATTCTATCATCACCTATCCTCAATACATAATTCTCAAAATAATCATCTTAATCAATATAATAACTTTCTTTAAATTCCAATATCAAGGTATAACAAATTTATAATTTCAACTTAAATTTTCTAAATTAAACATTAAGTACCACAAGACTATTTTCAATAAAAAAATCAAACAAGTTTTCTCAATACAATATATAAATATCAATAGCTTTATATATATATATATATATATCAAATCCATCACATTAGCACACACAACGAGTAAAATATGATTACATCTTGGCTAAATATATAAATAATTACCACAAAAGATCAGAAAGATAAATCCAAGTTTTAGGTGAGTTGAACTAAGAGCGTGTTTAAGAGAAAAACATAGCTGAGATTCTTTAGGAATAGGAAAGGGACTGAGAGAGAGGACTAAAAAGAGAGAAGCTGACTCAATAATCAAGTATGATGAATAACCAAGGGGCTTTAAATTATATAGATTTAATTAAATAATTAAGTACTTTAAATTAAAAATATATATTACCTTTATCAGTTCACAAGCTTCCTCTTTCTTCTATGATGTTATCTTCTTCTAGTCATTCACAAAATTAGGCAATAGGGTCCACTACTCACTAACTAAGAGCACATACTTACTATACAACTAGCCCCTACCCTAGTTGATGGGCCAAATCATTCAGCGGCACAACAATATGTCTGCTCGTCATCATGGAGAGCTCTTTAATATTGAGAATCCTAATGGACATGTTTCCCTAAGAGTCTTCAACATGTAATTGA
The DNA here is from genome assembly GCA_037074615.1 of Leucaena leucocephala. Classification (NCBI taxonomy): domain Eukaryota; kingdom Viridiplantae; phylum Streptophyta; class Magnoliopsida; order Fabales; family Fabaceae; genus Leucaena; species Leucaena leucocephala. Next base: position 22,608,176 of record CM073539.1, read on the forward strand.
GAAATTAATTATATATGAATTAAATTTAAACAATTTTTTATATAAATCAAATAGTTACCATGGAACTCCACTTTAAAGTCAGTCGGGTGCCTTGGAGCATGATGTGACTTATTCTGGGAATCCTCATTATGCTGATCCTCCTCCTCCTTTGAATTAGCATATGCATTCCCCTAACCCTCCTTGACAAATTAGCCTTATCATTATGGGGGACTTCATTTGCCGTGAAGCTCAAGATCCCATCCTTGTTAAGATCATAGTCCTTAATGCTTATACCTGCTCTAGAAGTACCAGCCCTAGGCACATGATCCTCGTTAGGTGTATTAGGATTAAGTGGCTCCTTCCCCAGGTCAATGACTCATGTATGATAACATCAAATAATAATCGATATAAACAATAAATAATATCAAATAATAATAATTTAAGAAATACAATATATAAACAAAATAAAAGTAACTTTAGAAATGATTGAGAACTAAATTTCTATTCTTAAATGGAAATATAGAGTACTATCTAGATCTGGATCTGTATTTGATTTGTGAAGAGAACTCGGCAGAGCTTCGCTTCACAAGTAGCCAAAAGTGACAAAATGAGGACGGTGGGGTTTATATATAGGTTGCATATTTATAGTGGTTATTAGGGCTATGCAAGAACCCTAGAGCCCGCACCAAATATGCCTTGCCTAACCTGATAAAAAGTGGCCCAATGTAAAATAGGTAATTTTGGGCAGGGCTAATATTCGGGCTGGGCCAGGCATCGGGCAGGGGTTACTTCCCTGCCCATTTGGCCCTACCTAGTTAATTATTTTTTTATATATCAAAATTTATAAATTATATTATTTCATATAAAACAAATATGATGGATAGTGGTGATTAAAGGATAATTTTATTAATATGAGTAGTCAAGTAGGTAATTATATCCTTTAAAATTTATACCTAAATTGATTTCTTTCTTTATTTTTTTAAACTGTAGTAACTGTCATATTTTTTTTTTCAAATGCTTCATCTTTGTCAATTTTGGGGAGATTGATACAAAGTTATAATTATAAACTACTTCGACTTCAATATTTTTTTATATGCTATAGATTTTAAAACTTTAATTACTATCTTTTTATTGTTTTATTCTTAGTAAATTATGTATATTATTTAATTATTGAAGACATATATATATAGTATTATTTTATAAGTTTATAATTGCAGATTTTTTTCACAATATGAGCAGGGCATTATGACTTAGGCATGCCTAGCCCGCATATGCCCAGCCCAAAATAGTTAGGGCTTTTACCGGGTAGGACCGGGTATCGGTCTACAAAATGTAGCCCATGTATTTTTCAGGCAGGGCACCGGGCAGGGGGTTGCCTTGGCTAACCCTGCCCTTGCACACCCCTAGTGGTTATCTCCAAAATCATTAGTAAGTGCAAACCCTAAAACTTCCGCCCCTCCGGTATTGCCACGTGTTAGGACCCTTCGAGAAACCAACAAATTTGTAGCTGTTTTTCTAGCAACTGCTAGAAATGTAATTCACAATTTCTAGCGGTTGTCCCTTAACTACTAAAACTATCGATAACCATCCCCTGGACACCCCTACTCCTGCCATGTGTCATACTCCTCGAGAAACTAACACATTTCTAACAGTTTTGGAGAAAACCACTAGAAATTTATGTCAACATTTCTAGTCGTTTCCCAAACAACTAAAAAAAATGGTCACCTTCTACATTCTCTATCAATTTTCTCAACCACACCGTTAGAAACAGTGGCGCCAACTTTATGACATATGACACTAGTATTGGTTGCAGCCATTTTATAAGGAACTACTATAAAGTTGTGGAATTTCTAGTGATTAGTCGTATAACTGCTAGAAATATTGTTAGTTTCTAGCGGTTTGTGTCAACCACTAGAAACTAACAACTGCCGACAACTTTGTTTTTTGTAGTGTATCCATTAGGGTGTCAATGGAAATAACACAATATAAGGCTAGAGATTGTTATATGTTCACTTTGATTAAACTGCATGAGTGGAAGTAGTTGAGGATATGTGGGCAGTTGAGGATTCATGGGTGTTTCTCTTGTAATAAATTAAGAAGTGAAACTTGCCTCTATGAGTAACTCTTATTTATAGTGACATAACTCTCAAGCCATAGGTTGGATAAACCAACTAATATATATATTCACTTTGTGACTCTAGTCTCCATATTTTGAGGTGTGAGTTTACTCTCTATTCTCTTCCCATCTATGTGGTATATTTGTTATGTGTCCATAACTGTGTCTAACTGTAATTCGCTTTAGTGTGGGTATTTGAGGTAATATTTCACACTCTAGGTACGCCCATATGCCTACATGATGAAAAGCCAATAAGGGAAGCCTCCTTGAAATATGACGTCATTGGAGTCATCATCGATCACTTGGTTTGGAATCTTAGTGCCCTTCAAATATTCAGCATCCTCCCAATCTTTAATTTGAGCTTTCTACTCTTTTCCATAGATGAAATCAAACTTAAGATTCTTTCTTCAAAATGGCTTCTACATGAGGAAATGCTTTGACGAGACACGTCATCAGTTGTTTCATGTACCGATGGTTTCTAGATTGATTAATTAGGACTCCTTACTTTTGTTAAACTCAGTTTTAAGATTAAGAGCGTGTTTGGTTTCACATAATTATGATTAATTTCAACATGAAATTATATAGATTATTAAGCTAGCTTATCTACTTTGTCTTTGTATATTAGATTCCTATGTGCAGATTTCAATCTTTTTAGTATGCGACAATTGTATATGATATCACTATTAAAATTATTATATCATTCTGTTGATATGCTACATATATGGTATGTGTGTCATTGTAAAATTTCTATTACTCTTGTCTGGTTTCAAGTTATGAGGGTAAAGCTTTCTAATAATTTAATTGCTCTTGGGATACATGCATGTTATCATCCTTCACTTGTTTTTTTAAAGCAAATTGCTGTAAAACTTTAATTCTTTGCAACGGAAGTGCAATCCACTAGTCTGGTAACGTAGTGATCCTAATTTGCATAGAAAGAAAATTAAAAAAATAATAGTAGAAGAAAAGTCTCTTAAAAATAATATTTTTTTATATTTAAATTTTGTTTTACTCCCCACCCCCTTATTTTTCTTGTATTTTCTACTTATTTAGCCTCAAGAATTGGAAGAAGTTTTAAAACACTGCTAATTAGTTGCAATTATGATTTTGAGGAGACAAGTAGAGTCAACTTCTCATAACTTTAATATCAGTACATTTGTCAACTAGAGGTGAAACTTAACATAATAATAGTTAAGATGATATTGTTATTATTTAAAAAATTTAAGATAATATTACTTTTAAAAATAAACTTTTCTATATATAATGCCACTGAATGGCAATTGTAAGGTAAATTTACATGTTAATCTAAAAATATAAGTAGTTTATTTTTAATTTGAATATTTCATTCTTAAAACTTAAAAGTACACCAGCAAAATACTCTTTCATTAGCCCTAAATTTGAGGATAAATGTGATATTCCTGGAACTTGCAAACCTATATACAATTTCAATGTTTTGTCTCAGACGAAAAGGTCAATTACAAAATACTTTTTAAAAATTAGAAGATAAGTTTCACAACAATATTTTAATGGAACAAAACATTATCGTTCACAAAATAACATTCTTTAATCAATTGCAAACATGTGCATCAAAATTTTAAAAATTGTTTTTTCTTTAATAAAAGGTTCATAATCTTTCGGCAAAAAATCATCATTATTTTTATTGCATTATAATCCCCCTCTTCATGCTTATCCTCTCCTTCCGGGATCACTTTCCAATAATCTGAATTCTAGCGTTTGACATTTCGCTTTCGGCTACAGCATCGCCAGACAGCTTTTTCCCCTTGACTTCATATGCCATTTGTTTTTAATTGGCTTCAAATGCACTGAAGCATGACATTACATAAATAAAAAGAAAATAATATAAAACTGATTTCAAATATTTGTCTACTCTGATTTTAGCAAGGTCTATTAATTTCACATTCTCAATATGCTATTGCACCAGTTTTAGTTATATATTTTTCTTCATTTCATATAATTAAATTTTTATAAAATATAAAGTAATTAATATAACTTTTTATAAATTTCCATTTACTCTTAACTAATTTCATAGGTAATAAAAAATATTGAAACATATATAACCATAAAAAATAAAATGTAATAATAAATAAGTGATAATAAAAACATTAACAATTTTATAAAAGTTTTCTTTTAAAATGTTCTTTCTTAAAATAAAATAGAATAGTATTTATTAATTTTAATTTAATTTGGTTTGGATATCAAACAAATCAAACAGTAAAACCGACCAAAACAAAAGAGATAAACCCTCAATCTTTATTTAAAAAATTAGGTAAATATTAACGGTTTGATGTTACAAATGATATTATACATATAATTTTTTTTATTTATAAGAGTATTTACAAGCCATAAGCTATAAAATTGTTAGTAAATTTTAAGTGCTTTGTATTTGTAGGAGGCAAACTTTTCTTATTCTTAACCATATAGTTAAGAATTACTAATTAAGATATTTTAGTTCAAATATAATTTAAGATATACTTTGATGATAATCTAACTTCCTTATCATAACGCTAAAGAAAGTTCACTTATATTTGCAGATGAAGATGGCGGTAATAACATCAATATTGATGAAGATCTAGGTGATAATAGCTGAATTAATACCCTCTTTTGTTTCCATTTACGAGATAATTGTTGGACTTCTATTTTATCTCAAAATATAAAAAGATTAGAGGAAATTAGTGATGTAATAAATACATCTTTTTCAATTTGTCCTTCATTTAATTATTATGAATTACCTAAATTATGACTCTATTTAATGATTTTATTAAAGACGTTATACAAGGAAATAAAATAACAAAAATAACTCAGTCAATTGACTCTAGATAAGATTCATCATTTTTTTTCTTCACTTCCTCTCTCCCCTTTTTGATATCATCTAAAAAGGTTGGGGCCTGAGATAAAAGAATAACCATACGAAGTGGGCATAATGGAAGATTAGGCTCGGTGGTAATAGAAGGAAGGGGTATATTGAGTAAATAGGTAGGAGTCACAGAAGTTTAGGGTTCTGAAGCTAAGGCTGAAATAGGTGAGGAAACAAGAACTTCAGGAACATGATCATGCTGAGGTTCTGATAGTGATGGTTGTTCCCTGAGTTTCTTCTTTGAGAAGCAATGTCCAATGTTGTTCAGATACGCAAGGAGAATGTTCTTCACATCATACAATTCCTGATGAATAGCCTATTGTCTCTCACAAATGGAATCTTTCCTCTCTCTGACTTCTTCCTGGAAAGCTTATAAATCCCTTATGAGTCTCGAGTACAGTCTAAATCTCATAGCTACGTTTCTCATGAATAATGTCATCTTCTTTCTTAGAGGAGTTGAGTATGCTCTATAGCTCAACAAACTCATCCTGAAGGTACTTCTGAATAGATGCACCCAAAAATGATAATGTAGTATATTCTTGAGGTCCAATAGAGGAGTGACCTTCATCTTGAGGAAGAGAAACACTAGTAATAGGCTGCTTGTCTTGGTGGTCTCTAGAAGTCATTCCCTTCTTGGCATTATAAGGAAGCTTGATCTTCATCTTGTTCAGCTGTAATATCTCAAAGGCTCCAAGCTGTTCCTTCTTTTTTCTCTCTAAGTGATGAATGTTGAAGTGATTGAGGAAGGAGACAAGCTGAGGCAAAAGGCATAGGAGTGATCCTTGTCCTGTTGAAACAAAATTTCCTCATCTAGTTATATATGAAAGCTCCTAAGTTTAATTTCTCCCCACTCATTATCCTGGTGAGTGTAAGGTAATCCTGTTGGTTGAGGTAGATGAAGCTAGTACACTTGATGATCATATACTGAGAGTATATGTAGTGGATGATGTGATAAAAATCACACATCTAACTGGGGGTGAAGGATAAAGACCCAGGGAAAGGCTTGCTGGTTTGCAGGAAGATATGATAAGCCTTGGCATGATCCATATACTTTATTGGTACTAAAGTAGGAGCACCTATCATCTAATTGATAACACTAAAGTCCAACTGATCTCCTGACCCTTTAGTATAGTAGTCAGATAACTGTTTACTATGGTGTCATCTTCATTCAAAGTGTCTATGTCCATGTTACAATAAAACCTTCTGATTATATCTAGACTGTAAGTCTCATTGATCAACCTTAAAGGTAGGGAGATCCACATAGATGACAAGACAATACTTTCTCTCCCTAAACTCTAAGTTATACTTGGTCATATCAATGTCTAAATCCAAGTTACCTTGTATAAAAGGCAAACTTGATGGTTGAGAATCTGAAGGAGCTAGAATTGTAGAGGGCTTCCTGACTTCTCCAGCATAGCAGTGAACTCACAATCAGAGTTCGTGTCTAAATTGGACTACTATGACCTTACCTTCCTCTTTGAAGTAGATTGAGAAAAGGCTCAGTGATATGGACTTTGCTCTTATCTTTGGTTACTGTATTTGTCGGTGCCTTGCTCTTTCCCTTTGATACTTATAACATCCTAATTTTTATTCTTATATTTAAACACAATTAAGATGTTATTTATCAATAACTGAAGATTTATAATATATTAAACGCATTGTTTAAAGTTTAGAAATATATAAAATTAAGAAAATAAGGAAAAATTAAATTATTAATTGTTGATAATTTTATTATAAAGGGTTAAATAAACTATATGAGTTTAAGGGTGAATAGATAATCAACAATTATATTAAATTGATTGATGATATAAGATATAGGTAGATATAAGGAATATATCTATAATGATGTACATATATCTTTGATTAAATATACATATAATAATATACGTATTTATACTATAATGATAATATAATATAAATATATATAAGAAAAAAATATAGTTTAAATTTCAAAGTACCATATCTAATAAGATTTTGAGGAAGATAATAATAATACTAAAAATAATAAGATCATATTAGATAAGCTTAAAGTTTTAAACCTTATGAATTATATATAAGCACTCTAAGCCTAGTCCATAACTCCCATTGCTATCTAATTTATCTCTTTACCCCCATCGATTGTCATTGAGGTTTTGGAGTAACTTTTGTTAAAGCACCAGATTGTTTGTACTGATGTTGTTGTACATGGGGCACTAGACTCGTGGCAATTATTTCATGCTTTGGTTAGAGGTAACCGCTTTCTACTTATTATGTGTGCTAATGTAATCTTTGCGAGTGATTTAATATATATATATATATATATATATATATTTATTGATATGATTATATTAAGAAATTTTGTTTGATGATTTTTATTGAAAACAGTATTATGGGACTTAAAATATAACTTGGAAAGTTTGAATTGAGATTAGAAACCTGTTAAATCTTGATGGAATTTGAATAAAGTTATTATATTGACAAAAATCTTATTATAATATTTATTGATATTATTGATTATCAAGCTAAAGAGATTTTGATTAATATAATTATTTTAAGAATTATGAATTGGGGATTGGTGATGAGGGAGTTGTATTTCTACCACGTGATATAGTTTCAAATGGAGTTTGATAGTTGGCTTTTATTTTACCTATTTATCTAGAGATATGTCCCTACCTATTTACTTAAGGACTACGACACCTCTACCTATTTAACGTGGGGAATGAACCTATGGCTTGGTCATATGCTCTGTGGATTTTAGCCGTCCATAATACTTAAAATGTTAGCTTTTTAAGTTGCTAGTTATATGGTAGTTATCACTAGCATATGGGTTTGATTAGCGGGAATAAGGCATTTCGGTTGGATTAATAGGAGGAACTTAGGTGGGATATTTATTTGATTTTATTATGATAATATATTATTTTCTATATTGTACTTTATAATTTGCCCCACTTGACACCTCATGAGCACATGTTAGTATATACATGTTTGTCTTACCCTATTTTTATTAATATTTTTCAGGTGATAATATCATCTTAGGACCCCAGGAAAAACTTCATAAGATTGATTAAAACTATATCAATTGTGATAGCCTTTTCTTTTGAATATATGTGTAGAATACTTGTATATTGCACTATTAGGGTTCATTATGCATACTCTAATATTATATAATACATTATTTAGATTTGATTCTCGAAGTTCATCTTGGGGATAATATTCTAAATATCCATGATATACTATTCTAAATTATTAATTATTTCTTCAATTTTATTAAAACTGCATACTTTTACATTATTTTTATATATACACTTTAATATAATTTTTAATATCTTTAAGAATATTTCCTAAAAGATTCTATTATTACATTTTTATTAATTAATATACATGTTTATAGAAAAGTGTAATATTTATATTATAAAATTAACTCTAATCTAGTATATATGTAGTTATAATATACAATTTATAAAAGATTTTTTAATTAATATGTTCTGAATAATTTGACTCCTCTTATTCTTTTTCTATCATAATTATTTAAATTTTGTAAAAAAGTCTTTTATAACTATGGTAGGGTTTCTTTTGAATTTTAGTAAAGCTCTTATATGCTATAGTTAATTCTTTTGAAATAAACTAAATTTATTTATAATATTATTTTTTATTTATATTGTATACAAAATGGGTATAAGTAATTAATAGTAATTATATAAAAGGAGGGATCTTACAATACCTCTCCGCTATCATTGGCCATCTTAGGTTGATATTTTTTCTTCCTTTCCTTCGAGATTGATGTTTGAGGAGCATTGGATACTAACTTGGAAGGATTAGGCTCAGATATGTCAGTATTTGTAGTCTTAGTTCTTGCAATATCTTCTGTGAAGAGTGAGGAATTTGACTGATTGAATGGTGAAATAAAGTAATTTGTGGGTTTTGATTCGTGGAGGGTGTGTAAGGTATCCAAAAAACTAATTTGAGGATTTGTGAAATTTGAAAGTGAGAGAATGGAGATTAGTTTATTAGGGCTCAAGTTGAATAATGAAGAGTCACAACTGATAGCTGATAAAATTTGATATTAATCGATTAACTAATTGATTAATATCAATTAATCCATTAAGTATCTGATTAATTTTATCAAATATACATATACTGAGACAACTTAATTGATTAGGTGTTCGATTAATTACAGTTAATCGATTAATTTCAAAGAAAAATAACATCTAAACATATTTAACATTGATTAATTGATTAGCTGTTTGATTAATTACAATTATTCAAATTGTTAATCGATTAATTTCAATTAATAGAACTTTTAATCGATTAATTTTATATTTAAGCACACACATATCAACATTTATTATTGATTAATCGATTGGTTATTCGATTAATTATAATTAATTAAATTGTTAATCGATTAAATATTAAAGAAAACAACATTTAATATATATTCAATATTGATTAGTCAATTACATATTTAATTAATCTAAATTAATAGAATTGTTAATTAATTAATTTCATAAAATTAACACATTTATCACATATTTTACAAAGAGAATGAAGTTACCTCCCTTGATTAATCGATTAGGTGTTGGATTAATCCATCATTTGTTAGCTTCTGTTTTTTCAATCCAATGACAGAGCATCCTACAAAAATTAAACTATACACTTTGAAACATAAGTTCGCAACTTGAATCATCAAAACATAACTATTGAACAATTATTTTAAGAAGATGAAAGCTAAAGAAAGCTTAAAGAACAACAAATTCAGTTAATTTACCAAGACATATAAATCTTATAACTCATGGGGGTTTACCATTCTCAATTCTCTCCTGATATAGTTGAATTGATCCTGAGCAAGTCATTTGGAGAAAATATTTGTTAGTCGAAGATGAGTTAAGATGAATTAAACTTTTATATTTTTTTTCTATATGTAATCTCTTATAAAATGGTGTCTAGTATCAATGTGTTTAGTCCAAGAATAAAGTACGGGATTCTTTGACGAATTGATTGACCTTGTGTTGTCACAGAGAATTGGAATTCCGTTCAAATGTATTCCCAAATCTTAGAGTTATTATTTGAGCCACATTACTTGTACACAATATAACATCCTAATTTTCTTATTATATTTAAACACAAATAAAAATTTTATTTATCAATAACTTAAAAATATTATTTAAGTTCAATTATTAAAGTTTAATATTTTTATTATTCTCAATAAAATAGGATATCTGGAATATCCTACTATTACCTTTACATATGATTCTATTATAATTTGATTGTTATTATTAGTTAGATATTTGTTAGGATTTGGGTTCAATTTAGATATAGATATCAATATTATATATTAGATTAAAAAAGGGAATTATCTTGTAAATTTGTGATAATCTATTAGTATAATGTGCTTTTTAGATGAAAGTATCAATTAGATTATCATAAGATATTATTTTAAATTATAATTTAAAATAAATAAATAATAATATTATATTAGATAATATTAAAATTTTAAATATTATAAATTTATATAACATTCTAAACCTAGTCTCCAATTTTTATTGACATCCAAATTTTCCCTTTACTTCCATAAGGTACCTACGTCTCCTCTTGGTAGGTTTTTCTTTGCATTTTTACTTCAATTCCCTCCTACAACCTGTAGGTAGATGCGACAAAGGACACACAGGTATGTGAATTATGGTTGAGAGGCATTATGTTGAAATAATCTTCTTTCCTCTTGCCTCCGTACATGAATATTTGTGTTTTCCCTAATTTATTTTGAATTCCTTTTACTCTCTCTCCGATGGCTAAATCTCCCACAGGCAAATCAATTCAAGCCAAGGCATTCATACTCCACATCAAAAACTTCTCCTGCAACGATAATTGTAAACTATCATTTGTGTTCTAGATTAACTTATGTTAAAATATCATATTATTTGTGATTAATATGGTTGTACATGATGCCACTCAACTTATAATAATTATTTTTTATTTTAGTAAGAGGTAATCACTTTAGACTCTTTGTATGTGATAATATGATGTTTGTTAGTAATTTAATATACATATATATAAATATATTGATATTGATATAATTATATTGAGAAAATTTATTTGATAATTTTTATTAAAAAATAGTCTTATAGGACTTAAAGTTTAATTTAGAAAGTTTGAGTTGGATTATAAACTTATTATATATTGAGACTGGAATTTCAAGAAAATCTTGAGAAAAATTTTATTGTGATATTTATTGGTATTATTTATTATTAAGTTATTAAGATTTTGAATAATATAATTATCTTGAAAATTGTGTATTAGGGGTGGTTAATGATAGAGTAGTATTTCTACTTTGTGGTATAACTTCAATTGGAGTTCGATTGTTGGTTTTTGTCCTACCAATTTACTGAGGAATATGCACCACCTATTTATCAAGGAGAATAAACCCATGGTCTAGTCAGGTATTCTATGGATTTTGGCTTATATATACCACTTGATTGATTAGCTTTTGAATGATCAATTACCACTAGCCCATAGGTTCAGTAGACATGAATAAGACAGTTTGGTTAATGGGATGAATTTTGGTAGGTTATTCATTTGATTTTATTATGATAATATGTTATTTTCTGTATATTGTATTTTTTGATTGGTCCAACTTGACAACTCATGAGCACATATTAGTACTTATGATTAGTAGAATTGTTGATTACTGATACGTTAGTCTTACCCTATATTTGTTAATATTTGCAGGTGATAGTCTCTTCTTAGAACCCTAAGGAAATTTCAAATATTTGATTACAGTTATATCAATTGTATTGCCTTCTCCTTTAAATATATGTGCAAAATACACATGTATATGTAAGGAATTGGAAGACACGCAGCGGAAATTAATTTAAAAATTTTTCCATTCCTTGCCAGGATCTACCGTATGTGTTTAAGTCAAGTGGGAAGAAGTATTACCCTTAGTGTGCCTCAGTGACTTCCACAGCTTTCGGTCACGACGTTCACAGCTTCTCTCTGCGGCTCGTGCTCCCTTTCTGATCACAAGAAGTCGACGACTCAGGTCGGCTTCCTCTACTGGTATCCACACGAACAGCTTTTCAACCACGAACGACGTGCTAGCGTCTCTTGTCCCTCCAAGGCTTTCTCAAGAGTTCGTCCTCTCCGTCTCTATTTCGGCAGTTTCTTATCTGCAAACCTTTTGCAGAGTCCCCTTCGACCTTTCTGTGTTCTATGTGTGTGTCTCTTCAAAAATGTAGCTCCTAATATTAGATATATAGGATGCTCTGCGTTTTCCCTAACCGAAAAGGATTTTATGAGTTAATCTTATATTAATTCCAAAAATAATACAATATCATATATTGTATAATTTTATAAGAAACTAATTAAATAAATAATATTAAATCCGTCCCACAGATTTAATTACCTATTTATTTAACTTTAAATAAAGATGAGACTGAACTATATTTGATTTATTCTCATAAAACAAATTTGAGATATCCTATCAATTTGAATTTCAAATTCAAACATGATAGGGATTTAATTTATCCTTAAAATTAAATCTTATAAATATCTCTTATATGAGATATCCTATCAATTTGAATTTCGAATTCAAACGTGATAGAGATTTAATTTATCCTTATAAATTAAATTTTATAAATATCTCTTATATGAGATATCCTATCAATTTGAATTTCGAATTCAAACGTGATAGAGATTTAATTTATCCTTATAAATTAAATCTTATAAATATCTCTTATATGAGATATCCTATCAATTTGAATTTCGAATTCAAACGTGATAGAGATTTAATTTATCCTTATAAATTAAATATCATATATCTCATATATATATAATATATATATACGAATTTATATATATACGAATATAAATATAAATAAATATATATACATTCACCTGGATCATTCATTGAATCTGGACATGTCTTAGATTCAATGAATCTGGACATCATAGCTCGTGTTGGGCTATTTTGTGTGCGACCCTGTAGGCCCATATGAAGTTGGCAGTGGGCCATTTGCTATACTAGCCCACAAGTCGCAAGCGGTCTCTAGCAAGACATAACGACTACCCAAATCATATGAGGATCGATAAATGATGTAACCTTTAATACAACCATATCATGTCCCTTCTGTCACGCGATATTTTGGTCATGGATGAGGCATAGATAATGTCATCCTCCTATTCCCGACCGTTACTTTCTCGATCTCTGAGTAGTCTGACTATAGAAATGGAACTACCTTTCCATTACAGTATGGCCATACATTTCTCAGACTCACTCATCGAGGGGCCCAGTAATATCTCTCCACGAATGTGAGGGACAAATTCCATCTTGACCATTCACATTCCTCCGCATGAAAAACCACTAAGCCCGAACATAGTCTTTATGATCACTCGGTCAAAAGTGACTTTTGACTAGGTCAAAGCTGAGCGTTTTGTCATGTAGGAATCCATGATGATCTCAGGTCAAAGGGCATATTGACATGGTTTGTATATGAGAGAAGCTTATGACGTTACCCATGCAGTTCTCTCATAGCGGGTCGGTCCAACACCTTGTACTCTTACATGTGCTTATAACTTTGATTTATATCTCTATTCATCTTCAAAGTCATACTGGTCTTATTTCATCTGTGCTCCCACATAGATGATCGACCAGGGACATTTAGGATAATATCATGAATTATCCAAGGATGGTCATCATAGTAAACATGCAAATAATATGATAACTCAATTAATAAATTCATAAATCAATAATGTTCATAAGACAATGATTGGCCCCTAGGGCACGATTTCCAACAGTATATTGCTATAGTAGATTTCATTATGCACTCTAATATTACATTAATTATTTAAATTTTAAGAAAAAATATTTTTATAACCATGTAGAGTTTCTTTTAAATTTTAGTAAAACTCTTTTCTACCATAATTAATTCTTTTGAAATAAATCAAATTTATTTATAATAATATTTTAAAATTATATTGTGTATAAAATATATCTAAATAATTAATAATAGTTATATTTTAGAAGTATTTTATAATTTGTTATCATAGCTTAGGTTCTAATATTTTTATGATACAATATAAATTTATTTCATTATTAAAGAAAAAGGAGGAAAGGTTTACGGTTTTGTTCACTAACGTCGCATGTCTTGATATATAGGTCAAGACATGCGTTTTCAATTCTGTTTTAGGTCATACTGTTATGCATATATTTAAGAAAAAAACCTTGCTTTGTTCAAAGTGGCATGGGCATAGGGTGCTCATTGTACGTGTATATATATATTTTCTTATTATTTTCGGGCCAAAGGGGGTTGACGGTTTAGTTTACAGTGATATCGTTATTATATATACTTTTTTCATTTTTTTATTTCAAGGATTTATGGGTGTTGGTTATTTTCCAGAAAGTTATTCAAAAAAAATTATGCTCTGTGCGGTAACGATTATGGGCCCTTATTTTTTTATTACGTTTTCCTTTCCTTTTTCTTTATCAATTACGTTTTGGGCTTTTATCAAAAAAAAAATTACGTTTTGGGCAATGTTTTTTTATTTATCACTATATGTTTTTCTTAGAAATTGGACTTTTAGGCCACTTGAGTTTTTTTTTTAAATCAAAAAAATTAGAGAAAACCTGTTCGTACATAATGGCTCTATTTTTTGGCTATTAAATATTTTAATTTTAAATATTTTTGGACTCTCTTTAGGTTTTCTTTATGGTTAGGCAAAATTTTTCTAATTTCAAATCTTTGTAGATTTTGTTAGGATCCAAAATTTTATAAAAAATATTGTTTGACTCTATTTTATTTTGAACTATTTTTGTTGAATTTTTAGAAAGTCATTTAAAAAATATTTGATTATTTTGTTCAGTTTAATTATATTTTATTCCATAAATAATTTGTTAAAAAAATGAATATTGGATTACCAAATTAATTTATCTACCATTTTAATTGTTTATGGGATTTGACTATTTTAACATTATTTTGAAAACTTTTCAAATTTATTTTGTAAGTTATGTAAATTTTTCTAAATATTTGGAATATAGTTTAAAGCAATAATATAAATTGTTTAAATTCTCATAAAGTTGTTTTTGCATATTTTGTAATTAAATACTCGTTATTGATATTTGTGTATAGCGACCTTCTCTTGTATATTGAATTATATAGTAGTGCAATATAAATTATTCACACACACACACACACACATATATTTATCCTATTAGTTTATAAATTATCTATATTATAGTACTTAACTATTATAGTGGGTTACACCCTTAGGTTGAGAGCAGATGGTATCAACTCGATCACAACAAAGTGCACCTAGTGGTATAGGCCCCAGGATGATAGGCCTCAACTGGATTATAAACTCAACATGATAGGCCTTAAACATATTATGAAGCAATAATGGCACATATGATAGAGGTAGTGATGGGTGCGATCGATGAGAGGTTAAAGAGACTTGAATAAAAGATACTACAGAAGCAAGGATCAGACAACCATGATGAGATAAAGAATTGTAATGGCTATGACAAACGTTAGCATGGAGGGAAAATATTAGGAGGAGTCTTTTATCCCCCACTTTTGAATGATATCACAAGGTTTAGAAAGAAGTGCATAAGCATATCTCTCCAAATTTTAAGGGAGGATTAGAGGCCTCAGAGGCAGAGAAGTGGATTAAAAGGATGGAGATGATATTCTCAACAGTTCCTTGCATCTCGTCACTAAAAGTGCAAGTGTCTATTTCATACTTACATGATAAGGTGAGAGATTAGTAGGACAGTGTGGCGCTAGCTAATATCTCACATATGAGTTAGGAAGATTTTAAGGAGATGTTTTATAATCATTTCTTTCCTAAGGAACTGTGTATAGAGAAACAATTCAAGTTTTACTCCCTGTAGCAAGGTGGCATGCATGAGGACCTCTTCATCACTAAGTTTATTGAAATAATAAAGGATGTTGAGTTTATTGAAATAATAAAGTATGTTGCTCATCCTGAAGGGCTGAATTACTCTATATAGAAGGTGTAACAATTGTTATATCGAGCTAAGCTAGAGTTGCAGCAAGCGTTGGCTCTATATAAGCCATAATCATTTGAGCATATGTGCATCAAGTTGAGAGTCATAGCTAGAAAGGCCCGGGAGGTAGACCACGCAAAGAAGGCACATGCTCTAGTAAGGGGGCCTAGCTATCCAGGACCCACAGGAGGAATAGGGAAGAGGCAACAATTTAGTACTAGTGGCTTAGGGAGTTCACGATAGAATAGAGGCATGGGACAAAGAGATAATGCCTATCAAGGGGTCCAGCAAATGAACTAGGGCCAAAGGAGCCATGCCAGAGGAAATCAGAGTCCCTGTAGAGCACCTACTTCCTCAACATCTAGTATACCCAGGTCGTGTCAGAGGTGTGGCAAGACTCATCATGGAGAGTGCTGAGAGTGTTTTAAATGCCATAAATTGGGGAATATCTCTAAGTTTTGTCTAAATGCCCAACATACCCCTCAAAGCAATTGTCCTACCGTTCCCAATCGAGTTTATGCTATGGTCTAGGAGGAGGCCGTGGCATCTCCCAATGAATCTGAGGAGCAAATGTGGCACGAATAACTGGATTTATTCCTTACTTAGCTTTTGGTGTTTTTCTTGCGTTTTCTAGGGTGTCAATTTTGGGGACAAAATTCATAAAAGGCAGGGAGAATTGTAACATTCTAATTTTTATTCTTATATTTAAGCACAAATAAAAAATGTTATTCATCAATAACTTAGAAACATTATCTAAGTTAAATTATTAAAGTTTAGTATTCTTATTATTTTTAATAAAATAAGATATCTGGAATATCCTACTATTACCTTTACATATGATTCTATTATGATTTGATTGCTATTATTAGTTAAATATTTATTAGGATTTGGGTTGAGATTTAGATATAGATATCAATATTATATACTAGATTAAAAAAGGGAATTATCTTGTGAATTTGTTATAATCTATTATTATAATGTAATTATTAGATGAAAGTATCAATTAGATTATCCTAATATATTATTTCAAATTATAATTGAAAATAAATAAATAAATAATAAAATTAAATTAGATAATACTAAAATTTTAAACCTTATAAATTTATATATCAACATCTTAAACCTAGTCTCCAATTTTTATTGGCATCCAATTTTTCTCTTTACTTCCATAAGGTACCTACATCTCCTCTCGCTAGCTTTTTCTTTGCATTTTTACTTTAGTTCCCTCCTACAACTTGTACGTAGATGCGACAAAGGACACACGGGTATGTGAATTATGGGTGATAGGCATTATGTTGAAATAATCTTCTTTCCTCTTGCCTTCGTACATGAATATTTTCCTTCTCCCTAATTTATTTTGAATTCCTTTCTCTCTCTCTCTCTTCGATGGCTAAATCTCCCACAAACAAAACAAATCAAGCGAAGGCGTTTATACTTCACATAAAAAACTTCTCCTGCAACGATAATTGTAGAGTATCATTGGGATTCTTCATTAACTTCTGTTAAAGTATCATATTGTTTGTGATTAATATTGTTGTATGCGAGGCCACTCAACTTGTAATAATTATTTCTTACTTTAGTAAGAGACAACCATTTTATAGTTTTTGTGTGTGCTAATGTGACATTTATGAGTGATTTAATATACATATATATATAAATCTATTAATATTGATATGATTGTATTGGAAAAATTTGTTTGATATTTTTATTGAAAATAGTCTTGTGGGACTTAAAGCTTAATTTGGAACGTTTAAGTTGAGATTATAAACTTGTATATATTGAGAAAACTCTATTGTGATATTTATTAGTATTATTTATTATTAAGCTATTGAGATATTGATTAATATAATTATCTTAAAAATTATGTATTTGGGATAGTTGATTATAGAGTTATATTTCTACCACGTGGTATAGTCTCCATTAGAGCTTGATGGTTGACTTTTATCCTACCAGTTTACTAAGAAATGTGCCCCACCTATTTACTGAGGGGTGTCACCTATTTATCGAGGGGAATAAACCCATGGTCCAGTCAAGTGCTTTGTGAATTTTGGCTTATCCATCGCACTTGATCAGTTAACTTTTTGAGTGGTCAGTTACCACTAGCCCATGGGTTCAGTCAGCGGGAATAAGGCAGTTCGATTGGATTGATAGGAGGAACTTGGGTAGGTTATTCATTTGATTTTATTATGATAATATATTATTTTTTATATATTGTATTTTGTAATTAGTCCAATTTGATAACTCATGAGTACATATTAGTATTGATGATAAGTAGAATTGCTTATTACTGAGAAGTTAGTCTCACCCTTTATTTATTAACATTTTTCTGGTGATAGTCTCGTCTTAAGACCTTAGAGAAACTTTAGAGGTTTGATTAAACCTATATCAATTGTATAGCCTTCTCCTTTAAATATATGTGCATAATACATGTATATTGCCACAATAGGTGTCATTATGTATGCTCTAATATTACAGTAATTATTTGAATTTTAAGAAAAATTATTTTTATAACCATAATAAAGTTTATTTTATATTTTAGTAAAACTCTTTTGTACTATTGTTAGCTCTTTTAAAATAAACTAAATTCATTTATAATAATATTTTGAAATTATATTAAGTACAAAATAGGTCTAAATAATAAATAATAGTTATATTTTAGGAGGATTTTACACATAATAACTTGCAATGGCTATATACTCAGCTTCTATTGATGATATAACTATAGTATATTGCTTTTTATTGAACCATGAGACTAAGGAATCATCAAGAAATTCACATTATCTACTAGTGCTTTTCCTATATGTTTTCTATCCTCCATAGTCAGAGTCTAAATATGCTATCAAGTATTCTGCTCCTCATTTGGGAAACCATATCCCAATATTAATGGTTCCAACAAGATATATGAATATTCTATTCACAGCATTAACATGTGATTTCTTTGGAGCAACTTGATATCTTACACACATCCCTACACTGAATTATATGTCTAGTATACTTGCAGTAAGGTGCAGAAGAGATCCAATCATTTCACAATATTTTGTAATATTAAAATCTTTTCCCTTCTCATCCTTATCTAACATTCCACTTATGCTCATCGGTATTGAAACATTCTTGGCTTGATCTAATTCAAACTTTTTAAGAGCTCCTTTAAGTACTTTGTTTATGAGATGAAGATGTCATTCTTCCATTGTTTGATTTGAAGACCAAGAAAGAAATGCAGTTCTCCCATCATAGATATTTCAAATTCTCCTTGTATTAACTTGGCAAATTATTGACAAAGATCCTCTGTAGTAGCAACTAAGATAATATTATCAATATAAATTTAAACTATTAATAATCAAATTTGTTTCTTTTAATAAATAAAGTGCCATATACGTTTTCTCTTTCAAAGCCTTTTTCTATCAGAAATTAGTTGAGACGATCATACCAAGCTTTAGGAGCTTATTTTAATATATATAATACTTTCTTAATTTATATACATGGTATGAAAAATGATGGTCTCCAACACTAAGAGGTTGTTATATGTAAATCTCTTCCATTGTATAACCATTCAGAAAATCACTTTTGACATCCATTTGATAGAGTTTAAAATCTTTAATATAAACAAAGGCTAAAAGTATTTGCATGGCTTCTAATCTTGCTACTGGTGGATAGATTTCCTTATAATAAATACCTTCTTTTTTATTATAGCCATTTGCAACTAATTTAGCCTTAAATCTAATTATCACAGCACATTCATAAAGCTTATTTTTGAATACACATTTAGTCTCTATCACTGGATGATCATTGGGTCTAGGTACCAAGTCCTAAACTTGATTATATTCAAATTAATTTAACTCTTCCTGCATAGCAATTATCTAAAAGTCATCTGATAGTACTTCATCTATATTAGTGAGTTTAATATTAGAAATAAATGTAGAGAAATATATAAGATCCCAATTTTTATTCTTATATTTAAGCACAATAAAAAATATTATTTATCAATAACTCAGAAACATTATCTAATTAAATTATTATAATTTAGTATTTTTATTAATTTTAATAAAATAAGATATATGGATTATCCTACCATTATATTTACTCAGAATTTTATGATTTGATTGTTATTATTAGTTAGGGATAGATACGGATTTGAATTTTATGAATTATATATAAGCACCCTAAATCTAGTCCCTAACTCTAATTGCCATATAGTTTCCCTCTTCACTTCTATCAGATTGTCATTGAGGTTTTAGAGTGACCTTTGTTAAAGCACTTGATTGTTTGTGATTGATGTTGTTATACATCGGGTCACTAGACTTATGGCAATTATTCCTTCTTTAGAGCCAGTATATGCTCTGAGGCAGTGTAAAGAGGGGTAAAATGACGATTATGCCCTTAGGGTTAGTACAGTGCCATAAAGGATACTAAGGGTATTTTGGTCATTTCCCAAGGGATAGATGGCAGATAAATATTTAGTATATCATTGTCAATGGTATGAGAAGCCTAGACATTGGTTTCTAGGACATAATACATAACCTGGTATTTTATAAGAAATTAGAAACATAAAATAGTCCGGTTGTTGTGAAACTGCTCTGATTGGTACCGGATTGGACTAAAATTTTTCCAGAAGGTTCTCCCCATTAGAATTTTGCCACCTAACCCCCATGAGGTGTTCCTTGAGCTATCCCACATGATGTCATAATTATTATTTTTGGAAAAAGTTAAATCCAAGATTAAATGTGGGCCATTGATCAAATAGTGTATAAACTAATCTTGGCCATTGATTTCCACCAAGATTTTTCTATAAATACCCCCTCAAATCTTCATCCAAACTGTGGCTTGTCAACCCTTGGGGAAGCTCTTGCAAAATTAAAACTCAAGCCAAGACAAAGAAGATTCAAGGTACCAAAGTTCAAGCAAGCTAGAGATTAAAGGTAAGCAATCTCTCCTAGCTTATTTTTCTTTGATTTGGGAGCTTGAACTTAGAGTTTTCATGGGGAAAATTTGAGTTTTCTCTAAGGTGTTATGTTGCCCAAAAACCTTAGATGAAAGGGAAAATAAGAAATTAAAGTTAGAAGTATATGATTGAAGCTTAAACAAGCTAGTTAAGTGATTAGTTGTTAAATCAAATTGATATTCTTGACTTTTCTATGGTGTACCCTATTTGGTATGCACTGTTCATGAGGGAAGGAAATAGAATTTTAATGATTTAATGCTTCCATTGGATTTATATGATGATTTTGTATAAGATTGAAAAGGTTTTGAACCTTGGAAATATTAAAATCTCAAGATTATAGTTTTGAAATTCTTCACGGTTACTGTTCACTTACATGAACAGTGATTGAAATTTCATGATTTTGATACTTCCAATGGTTTTGAAATGAAAAGTTGTGTGGGATAAAGTGGAGAAACAAGTATGGGAAGCATTAGAATCAAAATAAAATTTTTTGAAAGAATTGTAGGCATATGTTCAGTTCTGTACAGCAGGCCATGAAGGAGCTAAAATTTCATGATTCTAAACTCATAAATGAATTCAAAAGATGAAATTGTATAGGGTGAAGTCAAAACATCAATTAATTCAAGAGCCAAGTGGATTAGTAAAGATTAGAGAAAGTATGATAATAAAGAGTGTAACAAGGTTAGTCTTGAATATGGTTAGAGTTCATGAGTCCTAATGAAGTATGTGATGAATATGAATGTGTTTAGGACCTTAAAACATCCAAGAAGATGTTGAAAAGTAATTGACATAAAGGCTTCATGGTTGGAAAACTAGGGAGCAAGTGCAAAAGATCAAGAAAAAAGGTTAAGTGTAAGGTAGTGAACTTACCTCTTTATGTGCTTGATGTGGTATGTTTATGTGTTGATATGTATATGATATTTGAATGATGTTGTGACATCATAAATGATATTGAATGTATTGTGAATATCATGTTTTCCATGGCCATGCACTTTATGTAAGAGTATATAGCATGATGGCATGTCACTAATCAAAGAAAGTTTAATGAAATTATATATCATGCATTAGCATCCATCTTGCATATTTAAGTGGTAATGTTTGCTACTAAGATTCCCTAGAATCTCACTCTCCCATAACCAACCAATTTAGGTCAAGCATGAGGGAAAATGTGTGCATGAAGAAGAGCTAAAGAATGGAAGTAACTGAGATCCTAGCATATGCTATGGATTATCTATGTATGTAAATGCCATATAAGGTGTCCATCTATGTGATGAAACTATTTGTAATACTTATGGCATATGTACATGATGTATATGAATATTGAGAAGCTTATTTGATAGCTTATGCATGCTGGAACAATTATTGAAAGTAAAAGAAAGGAAACTAAAATGGTAAAAACGTAGGTCTTAAAGCAGTTTTATTATGACTTCAGTTTGACCTAGCAAATAAAGGAATTATTTCATGAAATTTTACAACCGTGTAGCACACATCCAGAGCTTTAAGTTCATAGGTAGAACGTTTCATTTGGATGTGTATATCAAGAGAAATGACTTTCAAAAGTAAGGGACCAGAATCTGCTTTCAGAGTTTTTGACCAAATGAACAGTAAACTTTAACGAATAAACTATATTAATTGGCTAATCATTTGGTCTGGAAATTATTTTTTCCTTAAATTTCAAAATGTTATCTTCACATATCTTTCTTCATTTCAATTTTTCTAGAATTAATTATGATTTTTTGAAGTTTGTTGCGTAATCTGGAATACCATATGAACAGTAACCTGAGAAAGAGTAAAATTCCAGATTTGGCTAATGGACTTCCAAGGTCTTGTAAGTGTTTCTAAATTCTACTGAATGGTCCTTAAGACATATAAAAGTAAGGATGTTATAGGTCTCTCCCCACACTTATGTTAAGCAATGAAGAACAAGTACCAGTTATAGGATAAGAGAGGAAAGAGACAACCTTAGCCTTATAGAGGTTGTGGGCTCTGATGGTAGAGCTTGAAGAGGTATCCATTGACCTGTGGGTCTCACCTATAGCATTATTAATCAAATCTACCATCCCAAAGTCATGAAATTTGGTAACTGTGTACGGGTAGTCCCACTTATTTTTGAACTTTTCCACCCATGTATTTAAATATAGTAAGGAACTACAACACTTTATCTCTAACCTTGAACTGATTTATGAGTATGCCTTTATCATGTATCAGCCTTGTATTCTCTTTATAAAGACGAAAGCTTTCATAGGATTCAAACCTCAACTCTTCTAATTCCTATAGTTGTAACTTTCTTTCCAGGCTTGAGGCTACCATATCCATGTTATACATTTTAACAGCCCAATAGGATTGATGTTCAAGTTATATGGGGATATGACATGACTTACCAAAGATAATCCTATATGACATCCCTATATGCATTTTGAAGGTTGTGATGTATGCCTAAAGTGCTTTCTCAATGTGCAAGCTCCAATTTTTCCTATTAGGGTGCACAATCTTTTTCTAAGCTATGCTTCACTTCTCTATTCAAGACTTTTGCTTGGCCATTAGTTTGTGGATGGTAAACAGTGGATACTTTATGTGTGATACCAAACTTAGCAAAAACTTGTCAATGATCCTATTATAGAAGTGAGTGCCTCTGTCATTGATTATAGCCATTGGTATTCCAAACCTGCAAATAATGTTAGACTTTATAAACTTGGAAACTGTGGTAGCATCATCCTTATATGTTGGAATAGCTTCCACCCATCTAGACAAGTAATCGACATCTAGCAAAATATAAGTACAACCATAAGAAGATGGAAATGGGCCTATGAAGTCAATGCTCCATACATCAAATATCTCACAGAAAAGCATAGGATGTCATGGCATCTCATGTCTCTTACCCAACCCACCTAACCTTTGGCATTTATCACATGCCTTAAAAAATTGTAGGCATCTTTGAACAACATAGGCTATAGAGTCTGGCTTCTAGGATTCTTCTAGTGGTCTTCTTGGCACTAAAGTGCTATCCAAAAACCATGGAATGACATGAATTGAGTATAGATTTAAACTCATGATCTGTCACACAACTAATCATTTGGTCACTACACATTCTTCATAGGAATGGGGCATCCCACACATAATACTTGGCTTCCCTCCTTAATTTTTGTACCTAGAAATGAGACATAAAAGGATGAACCAAATCAGTGATTAAATAATTAACTAGCATACCAAGACTCTTTAGTAACCCAAGTACAAAGGATATAATCAAGAAAATTATCACAAGTCAAATCAGAAACATCTACTCAACGTGCTTCATCTGGGAGTCTGCTTAGATGGTTTGCTACATGGTTTTTGACTCTTGCTTGATCTTTGATCTCAATATCAAATTCTTGTATAAGGAGCATCATTGGAACAACCTTTGTTTTGATTAATGTATCTTAAAAATATACCTTATTGCTATATAATCTATAAAAACAATAACCTTGGAGTTTATGAGATATTATCTAAACTTATCTAAAGCAACAACAATTGTGTATAATTCCTTCTATGGGGTTGTGTAGTTTACTTGTACTATGTTTAAGGTCTTAGATGCATAACCAATAACCCTTGACAAATTCCCTTCTTTTGTCCAATTATGGCTCCAATTACACTGTTAGAAGTATCACATGCAAGCTCAAAAGGTAAAGTCCAATCAGGTGTAGTTAAGATAGGAGGGGAAATGAGAGTTTCCTTTAGTTTGTTAAAAGCATGCATGTAGTTATCATAAAACATAAACTCAACATCCTTCTGCAAGAGTTTAGATAAAGGCAAGGCAAGTTTGCTAAAATGCTTAATAAATCTCATATAGAATCTAGCATGACCTAAGAAGGACCTACATTCTTTCAAGTTAGTTGGATATGGCAAGGTTGAAATTATTTTAGTTTTAGCTTTATCAATTTATATTCCTTTTCTAGATATTAAATGTCTTAGAACAATTCTCTGTTGAACCATAAAATGAAACTTCTCATAATTCAAAACTAAGTTCTTTTCAATGCATCTAGCAAGAATTTTGTCTAAACTATGTAGACATGTATCAAATGAATCACCATAAACTCTAAAATCATCCATAATCACATCCATACATTGCTTAAGGAAATCAAAAAATATACTCATTATGCAATGCTGGAATATGCCTAAGGCATTACATGGCCTGAATGACATCATTTTGTAAGCATATGTCCAAAAGGACAAGTGAATGTAGTCTTTTCCTGATCTTCAAGCATAATAGGAATATGAAAATATTTTTAAAAACCATATAGAAAACAATAATGGGATTTCCCAACTAAACACTTAAGCATTTGATCAATACAGGGGAGAGGGAAATAATCTTTCCTAGTAGCCTCATTCAATTTTCTATAAAAAATGCAAACATGCCAAGAATTATGTAGTCTAGTGGGAAACAATTCATTATTCTCATTCTTAACAAAAGTAATTTCACTTTTCTTTGGAACTACATGTACTAGACTTACCCATACATTGTCAGATATTGGATAGATAATACCTGTAGAGAGTAGCTTAGTAACTTCTTTTTCACAACTTTCAAAATAAGGGGGTTTAGTAAAATTTGAGGTTGTCTGATTGATTTAGATTGATAGTTCAAAAGTATCCTATGAGTATAGACAAATGGACTAATGATAGGAATGTTATCCAATATCCAACCTATAGCAGCCCTATTCTTTTTCAGCACATATATTAACCTTGTTTCCTGATATGAGGACAAAGAGTTAAAGATAATAATAGGTAATTTTTCATTCAAGTCTAAATGCATATTTCATATTAGCATGTAAAGGCTTCAACTCAAGATCAGGTGTTAAACAATATATGTAATAAATTTAGAGATCTCAAGAAAGCATTGGGAACAACTCAAGTAGCTCAAGACTCCTATAGTCATCCTTGACCTTGCCAAGGATGATGTCTAATTTTTCATTACAACAACTCTCTTTATTTCCTCCTTCTTTCTTATTTGTGCATTTATTTCCTCTAACTCTTTAATGGTTTATGGTGAGGTAAGAACTCCAAAAGATGAGGAGGAGTATGACTCAATCTCTAGAGATGGGGAAAATGATGATGAGTCAAATTACTCCTTGATTTTAGTTTGAAGCTTGTGTGAGGGTGGCATGCCCTATAAGAGGCTTTCTTTAGGTTTAATTTCCTATATACTTGTAAGATCAACAAGTAAACCTTCCTCAAAGTCATGGCTCATAAAGAAGGAATCACAAGAAGCAAGGCAACTAAATATTTCAATGTATGTAGTACAAGATGTTAGATTCTAATATTTTGATGATGACAATTGAAAAAAGATTTCAAAATGCATTTTAACTAATAAAGAATATTTATCGATAAGCTTATTGATCAGGGAATTGATCGATAAGCTATTCAATAAATAAGAAAGAAATTTATGAAGAAAATCTATTTTTGGAAGTACATCTATTAAAATCTTTAATCCATAAGGTTGCTTATCGATAAAACCTTCGATAAATGAATAATAGAATCAATATGAGTATTTGTTTTTAAACCTCAATTTCTCGAAGACTTATTTGATAAGGTTGTTTATCTATAAAGCCTTCAATAAATTAGAAAGCAACTCAGTGTGTTATGTGAAAGCATTTATCAAATAGAGTATTACTCGATAAAGACTTCAAACAAAAAACTTTGTGAAAATAGTTTTTGATTTGAATTTATTGAAGTCTGAATCGATAAATGAATTTATCGATAAAGTATTCGATAAATAAAGTAAATCAAGTTTAAACTCTAATTTAAACAACTTATTAGCTTATCGATAAGTTATTAAATAAATATCAAGTCTGTTTAGAGTTTTAGATTTTTAAGACTTAATTTATCGAAGTACTATTTGATAAGGGCATTTTTCAAAAAATACTTCAATAAATAGAAAAATTTCTCATGACAAACTTTCTAAAGTTTCAGACATAAAGTATTGTGTACAAGTTATTTTTCAAGGGATTTGTCAATAAGTTATTCAAGGCTATTCTTCAAATAACACTTTATTAAATTATATATAGTGAAATAAATCCAATACTAATTTAGCGTATAGTATTTATCAAAAAGATATTCAAATTGATTATTTATCAATAAGATAAGAAAATGTTCATTGAAAAAATTTATTCAAGTCTTATCCAAGTCATCTTCGATAAGTTATCTTATAGATGAACTCTTCAATAAATACCTACAAAAATTCAAAAGATTTACAGACCAGATTTGGATATAGTAGTTTAGACTTAGAGTAATCATTCCTATATAATTTTAATCATTATCTATTATTCAAACAAAGTCTTCCTAGTTGGTTTCTGTTACATATATCTCTCTACGAGGAGAGGTTGCTGCTAAAAGCAAAATTGTCAGAAGTGCATTAAATATAACTACCTACTATCATTAACCACCAACGACTTTGTCTCAGCTTCACTCAAACCTTCATGTATCTAACGGATAACTCACAAGTTGAAGCTATAAATAATAGACAAATTGAATGTAGATTTAAGAAGTGTACCTACGACGAGTGTCACATCCTACTTTTTTCCTATATGTATAATACTGATAGTGGAAAGAAGTTTGGAAAGGATTGTGATGATGAATACAAAGGAAAAATATGATTAGACAAAGGTATAAAGATGAGGGACTAAAATAAAAATTTCAAAAGTTCTATAGTGCAAGGATGAAGGTAGAAATAAATTTTGGGCTATTAAGTGTAATTATGAAAAGTTGAGGGCCTAAAGTGTAATTTTCAAAAGTTTAAGGGTAAAATAGTAATTATTGAAAGTTGAGCCAGAAAAGGCTAAAAAATATCCAGAATCATATTAGTCCCAAATTTTTCAAGTAAATAGAGAAAATTATTCTGATTAGTTTAACGTAACACAGAATTTTGATGTGAGGTCCTAAAAAATTTATGTTTATTTATGAAAAAAGGAAAATTAATACAGTATCCTTTAGACTTCAGAATCAGTTGAAATTTGGCATTAACTTCTTATAATTAATATAAGAATTTATGAAACTAACAAATCTCAAAAAGGAGTTTTGTAGAATTTATTATGGAATCTACAGTAGATTAAAACACCCGATAAATATGTTTCAGGGGAATTTCTCGGGAGTTTAGCCCATGAAGGTAGTGGACCATGTAGAGGGCCCAAAATAGAATCTTATAGGCCTAGTAATATTTTTAGATAAGTATGTGGGCCAAGGCTAATAGGGACTGGGAAAAATGTAAAATTATGAAAATGCCATTGAGTATGCCACTGTGTTGTGTCATTAAGTTAGAGTCAGACGAAGGGCATTTTGGTCATTTTACTTAGGTTAGACAGTCAAGGAGACTTCCCAAAATAGTTGAGTAAGGTCACGGATACTCTGATGAGGTGTGAAAAGATGACAATACCCTTTGAGAAATTAAAGTGAAATCGGATACCAATAAAGGGTCTTGAAGAAATGTAGAGAATTTTTATCATGACTTCTGGGTTTTAGAAAATTATGAGACTTTTTAGGGGAGTTATTTTATATTAAAATGAATTTTTAAAAATGTTATAACCATTAAAAGAAGTTTCTAGCATTTATTTCAAAATCAGGATATTTTAAGGATATCGATATAAGGAAAGTGCCTTGAGAATTGTGCTAATTAGCTCTTGGACCTAAGGAAGGCCTAGGGAATCCCAATAAGTCCCAAAGGTTGTCTTCGAGCCCAAGTCCAATTGTGAATAATTTATGAATTTTTGAAAAAGAAAAGAAAAAGGAATAAAGTGAGAATTAGGGTTTGCACACGGTGGGACCCACACACCTGAAAGGAATTGGAAGACACGCAGCGAAAATTAATTAAATTGTTTTTCCATTCCTTGCCAGGATCTACCGTATGGGTTTAAGTCAAGTGGGAAGAAGCATTACCGTCAGTGTTTCTCAGCGACTTCCACAGCTTCTCTCCGCGGCTGGTGATCTCTTTCCGATTGCAAGAAGATGTCCACAGCTTCTCTCCGTGGCTCGTGCTCTCTTTCCGATCGTAAGAAGTCGACGCCTCAGGTCAGCTTCCTCTACTGGTATCCACACGAACAGCATTTCAACCACGAACGACATGCTAGCATCTCCTGTCCCTCCAAGGCTCTCTCAACAATTCGTCCTCTCCGTCTCTACTTCAGCAGTTTTTTATCTACAAACCTTTTGCAGATTCCCTTCGGCCTTTTGTGTTATGTGTTATTCAAAAACGTAGCTCCTAAAATCAGATATATAGGATGCTCTGCGTTTTTTTTAACCGAATTGAATTTTGGAATTAATCTATATTAATTCTGAAATTAATACAATATCATATATTGTATGATTTGATAAGAAACTAATTAAATAAATAATATTTATATTAAATTCGTCCCACAGATTTAATTCACCTATTTATTTAATTTAAAATAAAGATAAGACGGGACTATATATGATTTATTCTCATAAATCAAATTTGAGATATCATGTCAATTTGAATTTCAAATTCAAACGTGATAGAGATTTAATTTATCCTTATAAATTAAATCTTGTAAATATCTCTTATATGAGATATTCTATCAATTTGAATTTCAAATTCAAACGTGATAGAGATTTAATTTATCCTTATAAATTAAATCTTATAAATATCTCTTATATGAGATATCCTATCAATTTGAATTTCAAATTCAAACATGATAGAGATTTAATTTATCCTCATAAATTAAATCTTGTAAATATCTCTTATATGAGATATCCTATCAATTTGAATTTCAAATTCAAACATGATAGAGATTTAATTTATCCTTATAAATTAAATCCTATATATTCCTTATATATAATGTATATATACGAATATAAATATAAATAAATATATACATCAACCTTGGATCATTCATTGAATCTGGACACGTCTTAGATTCAATGAATTTGGACATCATAGCTTGTGTTGGGCTATTTTGTGTGTGACCCTGTAGGCTCATATGAAGTTGGCAGTAGGCCATTTGCTATACTGGCCCACAATTCGCAAGCAGTCTCTAGCAAGACATAACGACTACCCAAATCGTATGAGGATCGATAAACAATGTAACCTTTTATACAACCATATCATGTCCCTTCTGTCACGCAATATTTTGGCCATGGATGAGGCATGGATAATGTCATCCTCCTATTCCTGACCGTTACTTTCTCGATCCCTGAGTAGTCTGACTATAGAAATGGAACTACCTTTCCATTATAGTATGGCCATACATTTCTCAGACTCACTCATCGAGGGGCCCAGTAATATCTCTCTACGAATGTGAGGGACAAATTCCATCTTGACCATTCACATTCCTCCGCATGAAAAACCACTAAGCTCGAACATAGTCTTTATGATCACTTGGTCAAAAGTGACTTTTGACTAGGTCAAAACTGAGCGTTTGTCATGTAGGAATCTATGATGATCTCAGGTCAAAGGGCATAGTGACATGGTTTGTATATGAGAGAAGCTTATGAGGTAACCCATGCAACTCTCTCATAGCGGGTCAATCCAACACCTTGTACTCCTACATGTGCCTATGACTTTGATTTATATCTCTATACATCTTCAAAGTCATACTGGCCTTATTTCATCTCTGCTCCCACATAGATGACTAACCAGGGACATTTAGGATAAGATCATGAATTATCCAAGGATGGTCACCACAATAAACATGCAAATAATATGATAACACAATTAATAAATTCATAAATCAATAATGTTCATAAGACAATGATTGGCCCCTAGGGCACATTTTCCAACAACCTCCCACTTGCACTAGGTACAATCATTAATTTGACTAATTCCCATTGACCTAACATGACGCTCATGCTTTGCCTGCACAAGCGGCTTTGTTAGAGGATCGGCAACATTGTCTTCTCCTGCTACTTTGCATATTTTTATATCACCTCTATCGTTGATTTCTCTGATGAGATGAAATTGCTTGAGTATATGCTTGGTCCTTTGATGTGACCTAGGCTCTTTGGCCTATGCAATGGCACCGCTATTATCACAGAGCAAAGTTATTGGATCTGAGATGGTAGGTATCACCCCTAGTTTCGTGATGAACTTCCTGATCCAAACGGCTTCCTTAGCTGCATCAGATGCTGCTATACACTCAGCTTCCATTGCAGAATCTACTACAGTGCCCTGCTTAGAGCTCTTCAAGCTTACTGCCCCATTATTGAGGAGGAATATATATCCAGACTGCGATTTTTGGTCATCCTGGTCAGTTTGGAAACTCGCGTCTATGTAACCAGTTACACAGAGTTCGTCATCCAATCCACCATAGACCAAGAATAAGTCCTTAGTCCTTCTTAAGTACTTAAGGATATTCTTGACAACAGTCCAATGGCCCTCATCAGGGTCCTGTTGATATCTGCTAGTCATACTTAAGGCAAACGAGACATCCGGTCGAGTACATAACATGGCGTACACGATAGATCCTATGGCCGAGGCATATGGAACTTTACTCATGCGACCTCGCTGATCAGATGTACTAGGACACAGATCTTTGCTGAGGTGACTACCATGAGACATGGGTATAGAACCCCTCTTTGATTCGTGCATACTGAACCTATGCAGTATTTTGTCTATGTATGTACTCTGACTGAGTCCTTGAAGTCTTTTAGATCTATCTCTATAGATCCTGATTCCTAGGATGTAGGTGGCTTCACCCAAGTCTTTCATCGAGAAAGACTTTCCTAACCAAGACTTGACAATCTGTAAGGTAGGAATATCATTCCCAATAAGTAGGATGTCATCGACATAGAGTACCAAAAACACAACTGTGCTCCCACTAACCTTCTTGTACACACAAGGTTCATCAATATTTTGAAGAAATCCAAACTCTTTGACTACTTCATCAAAACGATGATTCCAACTCTGAGAGGCTTGCTTCAGTCCATAAATGGACCTTTGAAGCTTGCACACTTTACCAGAGTCCTCAGAATGCACAAACCCTTTAGGTTATGTCATGTACACATGCTCAAGGAGCTTTCCATTAAGGAAGGCTGTCTTGACGTCTATCTGTCATATTTCATAGTCATAATATGCTGCTATGGCAAAGAGGATTCTGATTGATTTGGCCATTGCAATTGGGGAAAAGGTCTCATCATAGTCCAAACCATGAGTTTGAGTAAATCCTTTTGCAAACTAGTCGTGCCTTGAAGACATTTACATTGCCATCCATGTTAGTTTTCTCCTTAAAAACCCACTTGCACCCGACGGTTTTTACACCTTCAGGCGGGTCGACTAAGGTCCAAACCTTATTGTCGTACATGGATTACATTTCAGACTTCATGTCATTAAGCCACTTTTCAGAGTTTGGTCCCACTATAGCTTCTCGATAGGTAGTTGGCTCATTATGCTCAATAAGCAACACATCACGACTGTCAGAAATCAGAAATCCATATCTCTGAGGCTGAAGTCGTGTCTTATTAGACTTCCGTGGACCTTGCGTGACTTGAGGAGTCTCAACAACTTGTTGTGAGTCTTCTCTATTTTCCATCTGCAGTTCTGTGGTATCTTGTGGCTCTCGAACTTCTTTGAGGTGTACCTTACTCCCACTAGTTCTTTTAGAGATAAATTCTTGTTCGAGAAAGATACCATTTCTGACAATAAACACTTTGTTATCAGTAGGGTTGTAGACATAATATCCCTTGGTTTCCTTAGGATATCCCACAAAAAGGCACTTTGAGGATTTGGGCGCTAATTTGTCTGAGGCTTATTGCTTAACATAGACCTCGCATCCCTAAATCTTGAGGAAAGACAAACTAGGCATCCTCCCAGTCCATATCTCATACGGAGTCTTTTCAATTGCCTTAGATGGAACACGATTGAGGGTGAACGCAGCTGTCTCTAGGGCATGGCCCCAAAAGGAGGGCGGAAGATCTGTTCAACTCATCATGGATCGAACCATATCTAATAGTGTTTGATTCCTCCGTTCAGAAACGCCATTCCATTGTGGTGTCCCTGGAGTAGTCAATTGTGAGACTATCCCACAACTCCTGAGATGATCTATGAACTCTTGGCTCAAATATTCACCACCCCGATCAGATCGAAGTGCTTTAATTGTTTTACCAAACTAGTTTTGTACTTCATTTTGAAATATCTTGAACTTTTCAAAAGATTCAGATTTATGTTTCATCAGATAGATGTACCCATATCTACTAAAATCATCTATGAATGTTATGAAGTACGAATAACCTCCTCTGGTATTTGTGTTCATCAGTCTACACATATCTGTATGTATAAGGCCCAATAAATCAGTGGCCCTCTCACTGTGCCCAGTGAAGGGTGACTTTATCATCTTTCCTAACAAGCAAGACTTGCAAGTGTCATATGATTCAAAATCAAATGAGTTTAGAAATCCATCTTGATGGAGTTTGGAAATGCGTTTCTCATTTATGTAGCCTAGATGACAGTGCCAGAGGTATGTCGGATTCAAATCATTTGGTTTGACCCTTTTGGCGGTTATGTTATAGATATTTCCATGATTGGGTTGTTCCAAATTTAATATGTAATGATCAACATGCAAATCACCATGAGCATAGAAAACATCATTACGATAAATAGAACATCTACTATTCTCAGCAATGGAAGTGAAACCTTCCTTATCCAAATAAGAAAGTGAAACAATGTTACTACTTAAAGCAGGAATATAATAGCAATTATTCAAAACTAACAAAAGCCCGGTGGGCAGAACTAATTCATAAGTGCGTACACCTAACGCAGCAACACTTGCTCTGTTTCTAACTTATAGGTCAACCTCGCCCTTTTTCGGCTTCCTACTATCCTTTAGTCCCTGAACTTTTGTAAAAATGTGAGAACCACATGCAGTATCTAATACCCATGAAGTGGAAGTATAAAGATGAATGTCTATAACATAAATACCTGAAGAGATTGCCCCGCTATCCTTCTTGTTCTTTTTCAGATCTTCGAGGTAGAGTTTGCAATTCCTCTTCCAAGGACCAGGTTCATTGTAGAAGAAGCAGACTCCTTCCTTCGGAGGCTTTGCCTTCTTTGGTGCAGGCTTGGTTTCGGGCTTGCCTGAATCTTTGGTCTTACCTGATGAGCCATGACCCTTCCCCTTGCCTTTGCCTTTCTTTTTCATACCCTTTCCTTTCTGAACCATCAAAACAGCACTGGGCTTCTTCTTAAGACTCGGCTCAGCAGTTTTAAGCATCCCATGCAGTTTAAAAATAGATTTCTCCATGTTGTTCATGTTGTAGTTCATGACAAACTGGTCATAACTTTCTGGGAGTGAGTTCAAGATCAAATCGGTAGCTAACTCCTGGCTCATGGGAAATCCAAGCCTTTCAAGGTGATCAATGTACCCTTTCATCTTTAAGACATGAGTACTGACTGATGCACCTTTAGCCATCTTGCAGGAATATAAGGCCTTAGTGGTCTCATACCTCTCTTGCCTTGCCTGTTGCTGGAACATTTCCTTGAGATGCACAATCATCTCATAAGCCTCCATGTGTTCCAGATCTCTTTGGAGCTCTGGAACCATGGTGGCTAGCATCAAGCATCCCACATCGACGGAGTCTTCCTTATGCTTCGTGTAAGCATCTCTCTGAGCTCTAGGAGCATTGGCCGTTGGCTCCTTAGGAATGGGTTGATCTAGGACATGCGCCTTTCTTTCCTTCTTGAGAACAATTCTCAAGTTCCTAAACCAGTCAAGAAAGTTTGTCCCATTAAGTTTGTCCTTCTCAAGGATAGATCGCAGCGATAATGTAGCAGTATTACTAGTTGTCATGATTCTACAATTAAAATTATGCAATTTAATTAGCAATCTCCCACTAAATAAAGAACTCTCAATGCAATAGTTAGTAGGCTAAGATCCATATTTGGCTCAAACTTAAGTCCGCTTTGGCAGGACGCTTAAATTAAGTTATTTAGGTAGGTAACACCTTTACCAATTACATCAAATGTAACTCTTAGATGTTCATGGGATCCTATCATCATATGATCTGTCATGTTTTTAATCCCATCTAATGCCTTGAGACCCAAAACCATTTTGTTAATCTCAATTAAGTCAAACAATAATAAACATATGAGAGTAGCACATTACTCTTGCTTATCTCCCCAAGATAACTCAAAAGCACTCACTTTGGTGAAGTCCACAATTGAGCGATCGAGGTTTTGACAAGTGTTCATAAATTGACAGCATTATGACTTAAGATTTTATTCAGAGGGCTTAATTTATCTATCTTGTTTATAAGAATGCATGTTTCTCAGTTTGTATTTCATACAAGTAATATGCATGTTTCTGATATAATTATAAGATGCATAATTTAAACGTGATATAATATGGCTCACCTATCCTAAGTGCTCTCAAGCCAATGAGAGGAGCTCTCTAGTAAGAAAAGGGAAATTACATATAGAAACCTCTTTTAGAATTCGAGGGGAGTGAGATAAGAAGAGAAGGTACATTGAGAGTATATAGAGGAAGGCACGACACGCAGGCCGTATTTAAAAATTACAACACTTGCAATCTAGAGCCATATTGTTCACCATACCCAAACATTCAAGAATCAATATTCAGATTTAATTGAAGGGCAATTAATGTTTCAAAACTAAAACATTCACAAAACAGTATATGTTACAGTTATGTTGCGCTACGAACAGGTAGCCACGGCGGTCCCGCTATGTTAATTGATCAATAATCACGACGCCTCAGGTCGGCTTCCTCTACTGGTATCCACACGAACAGCGTTCCAACCACGAACGACGTGCTAGCGTCTCCTGTCCCTCCAAGGCTCTCTCAACAATTCGTCCTCTCCGTCTCTACTTCATCAGTTTCTTATCTACAAACCTTTTGCAGATTCCCTTCAGCCTTTTGTGTTATGTGTTGTTCAAAAACATAGCTCCTAAAATCAGATATATAGGATGCTCTGCGCTTTTTTTTCAACCGAATTGGATTTTAGAATTAATCTATATTAATTTCGAAATTAATACAATATCATATATTGTTTAAGTTAATTCATAAATAATCACGAATCTGCATTCGGTTTTCTTAGACCCCATTTATGTTAATTGATCAAATCAAAACGCATCACCACTGATTTTAATTCCCTTTTAGATTCCTTTTATGTCATACATAACACGGATTTCTTATATGTCATACATAAAACGCATATTATATGAACGGCTACGACTAACACATATCATATTAATCAACAATCAAGCTTAACTTAAACACAAAATAGCATGGCTCTGATACCATTGAAAGGAATTGGAAGACACGCAGCGAAGTCGACGCCTCAGGTCGGCTTCCTCTATTGGTATCCACACGAACAACATTCCAACCACGAACGACGTGCTAGCCTCTCCTATCCCCCCAAGGCTCTCTCAACAATTCGTCCTCTCAGTCTCTACTTCAGCAGTTTCTTATCTGCAAACCTTTTGCAGATTCCCTTCGGCCTTTTATGTTATGTGTTGTTCAAAAACGTAGCTCCTAAAATCATATATATAGGATGCTCTGCGCTTTTTTTTCAACCAAATTGGATTTTGGAATTAATCTATATTAATTCTGAAATTAATACAATATCATATATTGTATGATTTGATAAGAAACTAATTAAATAAATAATGTTTATATTAAATCCGTCCCATAGATTTAATTCACCTATTTATTTAATTTAAAATAAAGATAAGACGGGACTATATATGATTTATTCTCATAAATCAAATTTGAGATATCATGTCAATTTGAATTTCAAATTCAAACGTGATAGAGATTTAATTTATCCTTATAAATTAAATCTTGTAAATATCTCTTATATGAGATATTCTATCAATTTGAATTTCAAATTCAAACGTGATAGAGATTTAATTTATCCTTATAAATTAAATCTTGTAAATATCTCTTATATGAGATATCCTATCAATTTGAATTTCAAATTCAAACATGATAGAGATTTAATTTATCCTTATAAATTAAATCCTATATATTCCTTATATATAATGTATATATATGAATTTATATATATACGAATATAAATATAAATAAATATATACATCAACCTTGGATCATTCATTCAATCTGGACACGTCTTAGATTCAATGAATCTGGACATCATAGCTCGTGTTGGGCTATTTTGTGTGCGACCCTGTAGGCCCATATGAAGTTGGCAGTGGGCCATTTACTATACTGGCCCACAAGTCACAAGCGGTCTCTAGCAAGACATAACGACTACCCAAATCATATGAGGATCGATAAACGATGTAACCTTTTATACAACCATATCATGTCTCTTCTGTCACGCGATATTTTGGTTATGGATGAGGCATGGATAATGTCATCCTCCTATTCCTGACCGTTACTTTCTTGATCCCTGAGTAGTCTGACTATAGAAATGGAACTACCTTTCCATTACAGTATGGCCATACATTTCTCAGACTCACTCATCGAGGGACCCAGTAATATCTCTCTACGAATGTGAGGGACAAATTCCATCTTGACCATTCACATTCCTCTGCATGAAAAACCACTAAACCCGAATATAGTCTTTATGATCACTCGGTCAAAAGTGACTTTTGACTAGGTCAAAGTTGAGCGTTTGTTATGTAGGAATCCATAATGATCTCAAGTCAAAGGGCATAGTGACATGGTTTGTATATGAGAGAAGCTTATGACGTAACCCATGCAGCTCTCTCATAGCGGGTCAGTCCAACACCTTGTACTCTTACATGTGCCTATGACTTTGATTTATATCTCTATACATCTTCAAAGTTATACTGGCCTTATTTCATCTCTGCTCCCACATAGATGACCGACCAGGGATATTTAGGATAAGATCATGAATTATCCAAGGATGGTCATCACAATAAACATGCAAATAATATGATAACACAATTAATAAATTCATAAATCAATAATGTTCATAAGACAATGATTGGCCCCTAGGGCACATTTTCCAACAACACCCTCACACATGGCGTCCAAGACAAGGGGAGGAGAAAATTTTTGGCATGTGATCTTATCTCAAGTTGGCTTAGTGGGCAAGTTGATGTCAGAGCAATTATGAGCCATTAGATCAAATAGTGCATAAAGTGATCTTGGCCATCCATTTTCAATGAGATTTTTCTATAAATACTCCTACTATTTCTGCTCAAAACTGTGGCATAAGAACCCTTAGGGAACCCCTTGCAAAATGAAAACTCAAGCCAAGATAAAGAATATTCAAAGTACCAAAGTTCAAGCAAGATAGAGATTAAAGGTAAGCAATCTATGCTAGCTTATTTTCCTTTGATTTGGGAGTTTGAACTTAGGGTTTTCATAGAAGAAAGTTGAGTTTTCTCTAAGGTGTATATGCTATCTAAAACCTTAGATGAAAGGAAAAGTCATCAATCTTTTCCTTTCAATTGGCAACAATCTATACTAATCTCATATCAATCAAATGATATGACTCATTAAATTAAATCATAGTAAGCAATTAGGTTGAGATTTCCTCATAGGGTATAGTGTTTTACTCACTCTCTTATAAAGGTAATTTTCACTCAACCATCTAGCTTAGGCTTCCTATAGGCTTGTAACCATCATACATCTTCACCATTAAATGCCACAAGGGTTGTGAATCAATGGGTCTTTATTAGGTTGTAATGTTGGAAATGCTACGTGATGAAATGGAAATGTATGTCAATGATTAATGAAATACTGCACATGATCTTACTGTTGGAAATTGTGCCATAGGGGCCAATTATTGTCTTATGAACATTGTTGATTTATGAATTTATTAATTGTGTTATCATATTATTTGCATGTTTACTATGATGACCATCCTTACACAACTCATGATCTTATCCTAAATGTCCCTGGTTAGTCATCTATGCGGGAGCATAGATGAAATAAGACCAGTATGACTTTGAAGATGTATAGAGATATAAATCAGAGTCATAGGCACATGTAAGAGTACAAGGTGTTGGACCGACCCGCTATGAGAGAGCTGCATGGGTTAAGTCATAAGCCTCTCTCATATACAAACCATGTCACTATGCCCTTTGACCTGAGATCATCATGGATTCCTACATGACAAATGCTCAGCTTTGACCTAGTGAAAAGTCACTTTTGACTGAGTGATCATAAAGACTATGTTCGGGCTTAGTGGTTTTCCGTGCGGAGGAATGTGAATGGTCAAGATAGAATTTGTCTCTCACATTCATAGAGAGATATTACTGGGCCCCTCGATGAGTGAGTCTGAGAAATGTATGGCCATACTGTAATGGAAAGGTAGTTCCATTTTTATAGTCAGACTACTCAGGGATCGAGAAAGTAACGGTCAGGAATAGGAGGATAACATTCTCCATGCCTCATCCATGACCAAAATATCATGTGACAAAATGGACATGATATGGTTGTATAAAATGTTACATCGTTCATCGATCCTCATATGATTTGGGTAGTCATGATGTCTTACTAGAGACCGCTTGTGACTTGTGAGTTAGTATAGTAAATGGCCCACTGCCAACTTCATATGGGCCTATAGGGTCACACACAAAATTGCCCAACACGAGCTATGATGTCCAGATTCATTGAATCTAAGACATGTCCAGATTCAATGAATGATCCAAGGTGGATGTATATATTTATTTATATTTATATGCGTATATATATAAATTCATATATATATATATTATATATAAGAGATATTTACAAGATTAATTTATAAGGATAAATTAAATCTCTATCATGTTTGAATTTGAAATTCAAATTGATATGATATCTCATATAAGAGATATTTACAAAATTTAATTTATAAGGATAAAATTAAATCTCTATCACGTTTGAATTTGAAATTCAAATTGATATGATATCTCAAATTTGATTTATGAGAATAAATCAAATGTAATTCTGTCTTATCTTTATTTTAAATTAAATAAATGGGTGAATTAAATCTGTAGGACGGATTTAATACAAACACTATTTATTTCATTAGTTTATTATCAAATTATATAATATATGATATTGTATTAATTTCAGAATTAATATAAGATTAATTCTAAAAATCTAAGTTTGTAGTAACACGCATAGCATCCTATATATCTGATATTTAGGAGCTACAGTTGGGACAGAAAAA
The DNA here is from genome assembly GCA_037074615.1 of Leucaena leucocephala. NCBI lineage: Eukaryota > Viridiplantae > Streptophyta > Magnoliopsida > Fabales > Fabaceae > Leucaena > Leucaena leucocephala. Next base: position 22,648,146 of record CM073539.1, read on the forward strand.
AAAGTGTGAATGGGAATCCGCAAAAGTTTTGCAGATAAGAAACTGCCGAAATAGAGATGGAGAGGACGAATTCTTGAGTAAGCCCTGGAGGGACAGGAGGCGCTAGCACGTCATTCGTGGTTGGAACACTGTTCATGTGGATACTAGTAGAGGAAGTCGACCTGAGTCATCGACTTCTTGCGATAGAAAAGAGATCATGAGCCACGGAGGGAAGCTGTGGATGTCGCAACCAGAAGCTGAGAAAGTCGCGACTGAATACTGAGGATAATATTTCTTGCCACTTGACTTAAACACATACGGTAGATCCTGGCAGGGAATGGAAAATTTTTAAGTTAATTTCTGCTGCGTGTCTTTCAATTCCTTACACTTACTTCTTCAAGCTACTTCAATTTTGATCATAATTCCAATTGTGCAACTACAAAAACTCACAAGTCACAAGCTAACTTCCTTTTATACAAGTTGAATATCATATATTGTCATATGGTCTATCTCTTGTTTCTCTTTTCTTTCCATTTTCTTTTCTTTATACTTTTTCTTTGTGCTATTTTTTTCAACTATTGAACTATATAACAAATACATTGAAGTTTATATATTCAACAAGTTGTGCAACTTAACAGTTATTTCACAATTAAAGACTTACTACAGCAACAAATATCTTATACAACATTCATTAATCAAGGATAGAATTTTAAAAGAAAGTGAAGGTCTCAAAGGGTTTAAGCAAATGATTTAATATTTAAGTGGCTATTGTTTGGTCAAAAGGGTTTTGAAAGAAATGCCCTTATCATATTCACAATTTCAAGAAGCTAATGTGGTTTTGAATCGAGGATTGAAACAAGTTCTATAAAGTTACCAAACTAGATGGTGTCACACCATGTAAATGATTATATATTAGAGGTTCAAAATTCATCACTCACCCTAATCAACTCACCATGACTAGATTGCCTGAATATTAAACTAAATAAAAGAGATCAATCATTCATGATGCATAATTTACAATAGTCAATCAATGAAACAAGCAACTCATACTTCATCAAGTTTTCGAATATTCAAAAGTATATGTTCAAAGTTCAATTTAAATCCATGACAATAAATTCCAATAGACCAAGCAACAATCAAAATGAGATAGAAGAAATTTTTTATAGAGGATCAACTTAGTTGTGACTAAAAAGGACATCAGGTCACGATTGTTTTACATAAAGAAGAAGTCTTCAGAAAATAAGAAATATTGGTCACGACAAAATAGACAATGGTCGCGACTCATAATCACAAAGAGTTAACTTGATAACCACATATGCTCTAGTCGCAACCCAAATGTCAATCCAATCATGAACAAAATTCATATAGAGTTGTAGTCGCTACAAAGATAAGCACATATCATAACTACAAATCACAAATAGGTAAACTTTATAAAATATGAACTCTTAGTCATGACAAAAATAGGCATTGGTAGCGACTAATTTTCATAAAGAATAAACTTGACATATTCGCACACATTAGTCGTGACAAGAACAACATAAGGTTATGACCAAAAGATACATCATCATAGCAATTATCTTATTTTTATTCACCCATTTCATATACTAAAGTTCATCCTCCCCCACACTTAATTTCTACATTGTCGTCAATGTGAAGAACTAATGAAACACATGCAAAGGTAGAAAAAATGAGGACAAAATTGAATCAGAATCTAATATGAATTCATGAGAGTTTCTATCTATCCTACTAACATGGTCTTCTCCCCCACACTTAATCAACAATTAACAGCTAATTATATAATTAAAACTATTTAAAATAGACTATTATAAGTGGAGAAATAAGAAAGGAGACAACCTGAACATTATGGGGGTTTGAAGTTCTCTTTGTATATAACTTCAATAAGTATCCATTGACCTAAAATATTGTACCATCTGCTTCATCCATCAATTCAATTGTTCCATAGTCATGGATCTTAGTCACCACCTATGGACCATCCCATCTTGTAGCAAGTTTTCTATGTTTAAAAGCATATCTAACCTTAAATCTCAACTTTATCTCTAACATAAAATTCCTCACGCAGAACTATTTATCATGAAGAAGCTTGGCTCTTTCCTTATAAATCCTAGAATTCTCATAAGCATCTAGTCTTATTTCTTCTAATTTCTGAATTTACAATATCCTTTCTACTCTAATAGTGTCAAAATCCATGTTGCAAGCTTTGACTGCCCATAATGCTTTGTGCTCAACTCTACTAGTAGATGAAGTGGGGTGTTATAAGCTGTTATGTATGCCCCAAAACTTCATCCAACCTTGCACTCCAATCTTTCCTTGAGCCAAAATCCTCTTGATAACTTTGTTGGAATTTTTAGCTTGAGCTTTGTTTGCGGATGATAAGCTTTTGAAACCTTACGCTTTTTCCCAAACTTAGCAAATAACCCACCTAAAATCTTATTACAGAAATGAGAGCATTGATCACTCACTATAGCTCTTGGCACACCAAACCTTGAGAAGATGTGTGACTTGAGAAATTTGGAAACTATCACTACATCATCTTTCCTTGTTGGTATAGTCCCCAACCATCTTGAGAGATAGTCCACATCTAGCAGAATATATGTATATCCAAAAGATAGTAGAAATAGTCCAATGAAGTCAATGCCCCATACTTCAAACACCTCACAAAATAGTATAGGTTACTGAGGCATTTCATGCCTGTGGCTAGTCCACTAAAGCGTTTGCACCTATCACAAGCTTTGTAGAATTCATAGCAGACTTTAAATAGTTGTGGCCAATAAAAACCAACATCGAGGATCTTCCTTGAAGTCAGAATGAAATGTCCTCCATAAACAGAAGAATGACATGCTGTAAGAATGATGTCCACTCTTCACTTGGCACACATCTTATAACTTGATCATTGCATATCTTCCACAAAATCAGTGGTTCCTAAATATAATTTTTCGCCTCATACTTGATCTTTTGGCCCTAGAAATGAGATAAAGAATGTGAAACTAGACTAGTAACAATATAGTTCACTATGTGGTAATACCAAGGTGTAATTACAGAAATCACATAAATAAAATAATCTCTAAATGTATCACAAGTGATGTCAGAATCTAATATTCCCCTTGTATTTTTAGGTAACCTTCTTAAATGATAAACTACCATATTTTCTGCTCCAATTTTATCCCTTATCTCCACATCAAATTCTTGGACAACAGTATCCATCTCAAGAGTTAAGATATGATGGTCAGTGGCTTTTTAAACAAGAACTTTACAGCATCATGGTCAGTGTATATAATCACTTTAGAACTCAAAAGATAAGATATGAATTTGTCAAGTGCAAACACAATGGCAAAGAGTTCTTTTCTGTAGTAGTGTAGTTCTTTTGAGTACTATCTTATGTCTTAGATGCATATAAAATGACTTTAGACAGTTTACCATCTTTCTATACTAATATTGCACCAACAACTTCATTTGATGCATTACATGAAAGCTTAAAATCTAAATGCCAATTATGTGCAACAAATATAGGTGGTGTGATAAGCATAGCTTTAATAATGTCAAATGCTCTCTTGCAAGTATCATTAAAATAGAACTCTATATCTTTTTGCATAAGCTTAGAAAGTGGAGGTATAATGTTGCTAAAGTCCTTAATGAATCTTCTATAAAATCTAGCATGTCCTAGGAATGACCTCAATTTCTTTAAAGATTTGGGATAAGGAAGAGAAGAAATAACTTCAATTTTAGCTTTATCTACCTCATTCTCATTCTTAGATATTAAATGCCCTAGAACTATGCATTTATCTACCATCAAATGATATTTCTCAAAATTTAGTACAAGCTTTTTCTCAAAGCATCTTGCCAAGACTTTCTCTAAACTTTCTAAAAATTCATCAAAATCCTTACCATACATTGTAAATGATCTATGAATACAATCATGTTGCTTTCCAAGAATTCACTGAATATGGACATTATAACTCTTTGAAATATTCCAGGAGCATTACATAAGCCAAATGACTTCCTCCTATAAGCATAGGTACCAAATGGACATATGAATGTGGTATTCTCTTGGTCTTCCAGTGAAATTAGAACCTAAAAATATCCTAAAAAACCATCCAGAAAATAGTAATTAGCCTTTTTAGTAAGTTTTTCTAACATTTGATCAATAAATGGTTAAGGACAATAGTCCTTCCTAGTTGTATCATTCAATTTTTTGTGATCAATACACACTCTCCATGAATTTTGTACTCTAGTAGGGATTAATTCATTCTTTACCACAATTATACCACTTTTCTTGGGCACCACATGAATTAGACTTACCTATTCACTATCTGAAATTAGGTAAATAATGCCAGCATTCAACAACTTAGTTACCTCTTTCTTGACCATATTAAATATCAAGAGGTTTAGCCTTCTTTGTTGTTATTTAATAGGTTTGACTCCATCATTTAACAAATTTTTATGTGTGTATATAGATACATCTTGTAAGGAATTAGAAGACACACAGCAGAAATTAACTTAAAAATTTTTCCATTCCCTGTCAGGATCTACCGTATGTGTTTAAGTCAAGTGGAAAGAAGTATTACCCTCAGTATTTAGTCGCGACTTTCTCAGCTTCTGGTTGCGACGTCCACAACTTCTCTCCGCGGCTCGTGATATCTTTTTGATCTCAAGAAGTCAATGACTCAGGTCGACTTCGTCTACTGGTATCCACACGAACAACGTTCCAACCACGAACGATATGCTAGCGCCTCCTATCCCTCCAGGGCTTACTCAATAATTCATCCTCTCCGTCTCTATTTTGGCAGTTTCTTATCTGTAAAACTTTTGCGGATTCCCATTCACACTTTTTTTCTGTCTCTCCTAACCATAGCTCCTAAATATAAGATATATAGGATGTTATGCGTGTTACTACAGACTTGGATTTTTAGAATTAATCTTATATTAATTCTAAAATTAATACAATATCATATATTGTATAATTTGATAAGAAACTAATTAAATAAGTAGTGTTTGTATTAAATCCATCCCACAGATTTAATTCACCCATTTATTTAATTTAAAATAAAGATAAGACAAAATTACATTTGATTTATTCTCATAAATCAAATTTAAGATATCATCTCAATTTAAATTTCAAATTCAAACATGATAGAGATTTAATTTATCCTTATTAAATCTTGTAAATATCTCTTATATATAATATATATACAAATTTATATATATACGAATATAAATATAAATAAATATGTACATCCACCCTGGATCATTCATTGAATCTGGACATGTCTTAGATTCAATAAATCTGGACATCATAGCTTGTGTTGGGCTATTTTGTGCGCGACCCTGTAGGCCCATATGAAGTTGGTGTAAGGAATTGAAAGACACGCAGCAGAAATTATCTTAAAAATTTTTCATTCCTTGCCAGGATCTACCGTATGTGTTTAAGTCAAGTGGGAAGAAGCATTACCCTCAGTGTGTCTCAGCGACTTTCACAGCTTTCGGTCACGACGTTCACAGCTTCTCTCTGCGGCTCGTGCTCCCTTTCTGATCACAAGAAGTCGACGACTCAGGTCGGCTTCCTCTACTGGTATCCACACGAACAGCTTTTCAACCACGAACAACGTGCTAGCATCTCTTGTCCCTTCAGGGCTTTCTCAAGAGTTCGTCCTCTCCATCTCTATTTCGGCAGTTTCTTATCTGCAAACCTTTTGCAGAGTCCCCTTTCGGCCTTTCTGTGTTCTATGTGTGTGTCTATTCAAAAACGTAGCTCCTAATATTAGATATATAGGATGCTCTGCGTTTTCCCTAACCGAAAAGGATTTTAGGAGTTAATCTTATATTAATTCCAAAAATAATACAATATCATATATTGTATAATTTTATAAGAAACTAATTAAATAAATAATATTAAATCCGTCCCACAGATTTAATTACCTATTTATTTAACTTTAAATAAAGATGAGACTGAACTATATTTGATTTATTCTCATAAAACAAATTTGAGATATCCTATCAATTTGAATTTCAAATTCAAACGTGATAGGGATTTAATTTATCCTTATAAATTAAATCTTATAAATATCTCTTATATGAGATATCCTATCAATTTGAATTTCGAATTCAAACGTGATAGAGATTTAATTTATCCTTATAAATTAAATCTCATAAATATCTCTTATATGAGATATCCTATCAATTTGAATTTCGAATTCAAACGTGATAGAGATTTAATTTATCCTTATAAATTAAATCTTATAAATATCTCTTATATGAGATATCCTATCAATTTGAATTTCGAATTCAAACGTGATAGGGATTTAATTTATCCTTATAAATTAAATCTCATATATCTCATATATATAATATATAAATATATACGAATTTATATATATACGAATATAAATATAAATAAATATATATACATTCACCTGGATCATTCATTGAATCTGGACATCATAGCTCGTGTTGGGCTATTTTGTGTGTGACCCTGTAGGCCCATATGAAGTTGGTAGTGGGCCATTTGCTATACTAGCCCACAAGTCGCAAGCGGTCTCTAGCAAGACATAACGACTACCCAAATCATATGAGGATCGATAAACGATATAACCTTTTATACAACCATACCATGTCCCTTCTGTCACACGATATTTTAGTCATGGATGAGGCATGGATAATGTCATCCTCCTATTCCTGACCGTTACTTTCTCGATCCCTGAGTAGTCTGACTATAGAAATGGAACTACCTTTCCATTACAGTATGGCCATACATTTCTCAGACTCACTCATCGAGGGGCCCAGTAATATCTCTCCACGAATATGAGGGACAAATTCCATCTTGACCATTCACATTCCTCCGCATGAAAAACCACTAAGCCCGAACATAGTCTTTATGATCACTCGGTCAAAAGTGACTTTTGACCAGGTCAAAGCTGAGCGTTTTGTCATGTAGGAATCCATGATGATCTCAGGTCAAAGGGCATATTGACATGGTTTGTATATGAGAGAAGCTTATGACGTTACCCATGCAGTTCTCTCATAGCGGGTCGGTCCAACACCCTGTACTCTTACATGTGCTTATGACTTTGATTTATATCTCTATACATCTTTAAAGTCATACTGGTCTTATTTCATCTGTGCTCCCACATAGATGATCGACCAGGGACATTTAGGATAATATCATGAATTATCCAAGGATGGTCATCATAGTAAACATGCAAATAATATGATAACTCAATTAATAAATTCATAAATCAATAATGTTCATAAGACAATGATTGGCCCCTAGGGCACGATTTCCAACAGTTGGCAGTGGGCCATTTACTATACTGACTCACAAGTCACAAGCGGTCTTTAGCAAGACTTCACGACTACCCAAATCATATGAGGATCGATGAACAATGTAACCTTTTATACAACCATATCATGTCCCTTTTGTCACATGATATTTTGGTCATGGATTGTCATATCCCAATTTTTAGGCTTAGAAGCCCCGTATATAGCCTGAAAAAGGGATGCTACCAGACCCTATTGAGCAGAGGTCTCAATAAATAGAGAAAATTATGATGATCAGTTTGATGCAACACAGAGTTCTGATATGAGGTCTCGAGAGATTTATATTAATTTTTAAAGAAAAGGAAAATTAGTACGGTATGCTCTAGAATTCATAATCAGATGAAATATGGCAGTAAATTCCTATAATTAATATAAGAATTTCTGAAACTGACAGAGCCCAAAAAGGAGTTCTGTAGAATTTACTACAGAATTTACAGTGGATTAAAAGACACGATAAATAGGTTTCAGGGGAATTTCTCAGGAATTGAGCCCATGAAGATAGTGGATCATACAGAGGGTCCAGAATGGCACCTTATAGGCCCAATGATATTTTCAAATAAATATGTGGGCCAGGGCTAATAAAGACCGAGAGAAATGAAGAATTATGAAAATGCCACTGAAGGTATGCCACTATGTTGTGTCATTAAGTCTGAGTCAGACGAAGGGCATTATGATCATGTGACTAAGGTTAGATAGTTAAGAAAGGGTATCTGGATAGCTGACCAGGGTCAAGAGATACTCTGGTAAGGTATAGAAATATAATAGTGCTTCTATAAGTACTAAAAAGGAACTAAGGGCATTTTGGTAATTTACTAAGGATATTCCTTGGGAACCGAGCCACCAAAGTGCTTGGGCTTGGTTAGAAACCCAAGATGACAATCCACGGCCCAAAAACGTAGCCCAAGAGTAAAGTGGGCCCAAGAGGCATTAAAATAATATTTTAGTGCTTTTTCAATAAAGTAAAGTGACCCGGTCCAAGATAGAACTGGGTAAAGTGATCTGGAATCATGAAAGGACATAAATGAGGCCCACAATGCACCACATGGCATGATTATAGTAAAAGAGGAAAAGAAAAGGACACATGGCATGATTAGAGAAAAAGGAGAAAAAGTAAGAGGACATGTGGCACGATCTCAGCCGTCCATTCAGGGAAAAGACTCTGGAACTCTCTGGAGAGGCTGAGTCAGCTGGTGAGGTATCCAAAGGACCCCACATTTCACCACATATACCCTTGAGGTGTCCCTTGAGGTGTCCTAGGTGATGTCATGAGTGGTGAGTCATCAGGGAGTGTGATGTCATCGTGATGATGCAGGCAAAGCTTCTTGAGGAAGTAAGCAATCTGAGCCATTCATCGCGAATCAATTTAGACCATTCATTCCACCTCCTCTCACCTATAAATAGGCTACTCCCCTCCCATTTCAAGGCACACCACGGATCTAGTAAGAAAAGGAAGAGAAAGAAGAGAGGAAGAGAGGAAGAAAGAAAGAAAGGAAGGAGTTCTGGTGGAGCCAGGAGCAGTCTGAGGAGCTGAGGGACTGGGCAAAGCTTAGGAATGAGGTAAGAAAGTTATCTAGTCCCTTCTCTAATAAAGTAGAGGATTGCTCTTAATGGTTAGAATAGAGAAATATCTCTATTAATAAAGTTAGCTATAGATAGAAAGAAAGTTAGAGGAATGTCCGAGTAAGGATATTTCCCCTAGCTATGCATGAGTTAAATAGAGCTATACTGATAGAGTAATAATGAAAATATTATTATGATATGTATAGGCTCTAACCTATGGAAAGAATGAACCTTAGAGCAAAGGCTAAGAGCTAGAAGAAAAGCTACATGTCAGGTAGTAAACTAATCCTAAACTTGTATGCATTGAATGTTATGCTTGATGTGCTATGGCTTTGTGGAATTGTGTTGAATATGTGCTTATGTGTGAAGCTTTGTTCCTATGATTACTTTGGCCAATTGTATTTCATATGTAACATGGAAGCATGCACATTATGCAATGCTAACACTTTCACAAGCAAGCACAAGTATTAACATTAATGCATGCATTGTTTAGTGTTGTTTGCTACTGAGATTTCCCCAGAAATCTCACCCCTTCCATATCAATCCAATTACAGCAGGTCTTCTCAAGATGGAAGAGATAAAGATGCATGAAGTGATGTTAATTGCTTAGCATGATTGATATGTGATTCATGTATGTATAATTGCTGGAAATTGTCACTGTGAACAGTAACTCGTGATGGAGGCAGTGACATTTGAGCTTTAATTAAAAATAGTAAATGATTGAATAAATGTATGATATTTATCTAGTAAATATTATACATGTCAAGCTTTGATTTGATATATATAATGTCTTATTTGGATGTCTACACATAAAGATATGATTTATCAAAGTTGGGACCAGAGAAGCTGGAATCAGGGACAGGAGGCTGGATGATTAGTGATTTCGGAACGTTGACCAACGTTGACATGGTCAAGTCGTGGTCAATGAGTCATTTTTCCCTGAAATATTATTATGTTATATTCGTGTAGAAATTTGAACCACTCCATTGCAATTTTTATAGAATTAGTTATAATTTTTCGAAGTCAAGTCACTCCGCTTGAATTTACACAATGAACAGTACTCGCTGGGAGTAAAATTCCAGATTATATGATTTGACTTCAATGGCCCTAGAAGTGGTTCCAAATGCTACTGAATGGTCCCTAAGATGTAAGAAAAGGAGTATGTTATAATTTGGTGGTCAACGTTCCAAAAACACTGTTCATCCAGCGTCCTGTCCCTAATTCCAGCATTCTAGTCCCAAATTTGATAAATCAAATCTTTATGTGTAGACATCCAAATAAGACGTTCTATATATATCAAATTGAAGCTTGGCATGTCTACTATTTACTGGAAAAATATCATACATTTATTCAATCATTTACTATTTATAATTACAGCTCAAATGTCACTGCCTCCATCACGAGTTACTGTTATATTTCTATACCTTACCAGAGTATCTCTTGACCCTGGTCAGCTATCCAGATACCCTTTCTCATATCTTATGAGATTTGCTCATAACTCCTTAGTACTCAAGATTAATAACTTTAACTTTGATCACTCAGTTCCTGTATGTGTAAGGAGATTTTGAGTTCATTCCCTGATAGTAATAAGGCTATCTAACATCATGGGTACTCTCTCTGTTAAGAGCTAACTAACTTGTGAAGCTTCTGTACCTTAACTTTTTCTTGGTATTCATCCTTCCAAAGATATATTGTACTTATGGCTCAATACTTTCTCTCTCTAGGCCAGGTCTACTGCGACCCTTGGGATCTACTGCGATCAACCATAAGCCTCTTCAGGATCTAATTGTGACCCTGGAATTCTATTCTCTGGGAGCAATACTAGGATCTAACTGCAATCCTCCAGAATCTACTGCAATTCTGTTGTCTGTTGAACCATCTCTGGTTCTGTATTAGCTGTACCTACAGACTCTGGGTGTCTAAGGTTCTCCACTGCTTCAGCTATAGCTGCTGCTATAGCAGCATCCCTTTCCTGCTCACTCCTTGCTTGAGCAGCTTTTACTTCCTCTATCAGCTTCTGCTGCTGTTCCAACCGTTCTAGAATCAACTGATTAATATCTCTGGCGTTTTGGGGTTCACCCGAAGCACTAGCTCTTCTTGTTCTTACCATTATATTTTACTATCATAATAGGAAATAGGAAAGGAATATTATAATTAACATACTTTATATTTCATTCAAAACATAGCATACAGCAAGTTCAACAGCATTACTTCTATAACATACACACATACCATAGCCTCACTGTCATAAGTACATTCATAGGTTCATTTATGTATCAGTCTAAAATAATCTATTTAGAGCATTTCCTAAGCCAGAATCCTATGCTCTAAATAGATTATTTTATATGTGCTAAGAACAGACTAAGACAGACTAAGACAGAAAGAAGTTAAGGGTTAGAGCTAAGGAAAGAGAACTCTTTTGATTGATACTTAATCGAATTCATTCATATGAACCTTGAGGCTTCATAAGAGATACTTTCTTGCCTGTTAGTAATCCAGGAGGATAAGAGAAACATAAAAGTACAAATGGCATAAAGATAGGAGCCAAACCTTCCTCAGTTAGCTGAAAGAGAATAGCTGACTCAGTTATGGATTGTTGTGAGGCCAAGGAAACATAAATCCTTCAAGCTAGAGACATAGAAATCTTATAGGCAATAAGGGATGATATGATAGAATAAATATGGCCTAGTAAGGTAGCCATAGATTCAAAGATGAAGTGACTCCCCTATTCCTTATGTAAGAAAAAGTAAAGAAGGGTTGAGCCTATACCCTAGTAAGAGAGTGATGTGGCAGCCTAAGTGAAACAAGTAAATGACTCAGGTACCTAAATAAATGATCAAGACCTAGTGATTAAGGTGATAAGGGATGGTTGATCAGATGTATGTAATAATGATATTGCTTATGTTGTTATTAGTTATGATGAGAATGGTATATGAAGTTCCTGAGTGATAGAGGAAATAAGTCAAGTCCTAATAGATAATATTGGCTTCTGTGATCATTTTTGGGGAATTATCTGTGGGGTTAACAACTATGTGGAAGTGACTAACCTTATAACTTTGTCCGTTGGTTTAGGTCTTCCAGAGATGAGAATACAGTACAACGGAATCCAGTAGATTCTGGAGGATTGTAGTTAGATCCTAGTATGGCTCACAGGGTCGCAGTTAGATCCTGAAGAGGCTTACAGTTGATCGCAGTAGATCCCGAGGGTCACAGTAGACCAAGCCTAGAGCAAGAAAGTAATGAGATATAAGTACAATATTTCTTTGGAAGGACAAATACTAAGGAAAAGTTAAGGTATAGAAGCTTCACAAGTTGATTAACTCATAACAGAGAGAGTACCCATGATGCTAGTTTTAGATAGCCTTATTACTATCAGGGACTGAACTCAGAATCTCCTTACACGTATCAGGAACTAAGTGATCAAAGTTAAAGTTGTTAATGTTGAGTCCCAAGGATTTATGGGAATATTACGTAAGATATGAGAAGAGATCCTTATGATGAGATTATAGAAAATAAGAGACAAATAGATCCTCCAGATGAGGACAAAGAGATTAGAAGGTCAGATAGACCCAAAAGAGATAGTATAAGATAGGTCTAAGATGGTAAAGTACCAAGGTCAGAGCCAGTGAGCACCAGTGCTTTAGATTTTTATCTACACATTTCAGTTAAGCGTGCTCAGGCAAGGGTAGTCCAATGATGGGTGACCCCCTGGGAAGTGATGAAAAAAAAGTGTGAATGCCACAAGAAATTGGCATATATGCACAGAGCTATGTAAGATGATGGAAAGACCTATGAAAAGCTAGAAAGGGTTATGAATAATAAGAGACTAAAACCCTTATGTCAAGTCCAAATGAAATGGATTTAAAATATAGACTATGATGTAGCCAGATTTGGCCAGAGATGCCATGATATGGCATAAAAGATATGTGATAAGATATGCCTTGAGAAGCAGTTGTATAGCTAGCTTTATGAACAGATAGAGAGGCTTCCGTTCTAGAAATGATAAGATGTTTGAATGATGAGCTACATGAGAAAGAGCAAATGAGAGTTTTCACTCCTTGCATAAAGTGCCAGGCATTATGTTATACCATGTTATGTTATGTTTGTAAAATATGCTAAAGCTCCGAATGTTAGAGCTGTGCAAGCTCTGAGTGTTAGAGCTGTACATATTAAGAGAAGGAATGCTTGAGCTCCAATGTTAGAGCTTTGCATTCATAAGCAGGTATGTAGTCCTGCAACAAGTTGGCCAGGCGTTATGCATATTAGAGTATGTGCTCCTATATGCTCATATGTGCTCCTATATGCTTCTATGTGCTCCTATTTAGCAGTAGAGCAATGAAAGAAAGAATAATGATATAAATCCTCTCTCTATATTATGATGAGTTATTAAAGATGATAAGAATGCATGATGACATGGGAATGAGAGTTAAAGGGTGCGGATATTAAGAGAATTATGCTAGATACTCAAATGAGCAATAAGTGATTGCACTAAAAAAATATGATGAATAGTTAGTAGAAGCTCCAGAATATAGCAGTATTCGAGGGAGTTTGACATGAAAGAAATGGACACTGCTCACAAGTCTAGCATAGTGAGAAGTCCATATGCAGATAGATGCGTAGCAAGAAAGTAATAGAATTAGCTGGAATTCAACTCTTATTGAGTTAATTCAGAATAGAGGAATGACCATAGTAAAGATATGAAGAATTGCGGATATGAAAAGTACTCCGTTAAGATGTTTATTTTAAGAGATAGATACCCCAATCATTGACTGAGATGTTGAGTAAATTTTGAGGACGAAATTTATTTTAAGGGGGTAGAAATGTCATATCCTAATTTTTCCCTATCTATATCATACTGATAGTGGAAAGAGGTTTAGAAAGGATTATGACGAAGATAAGAAGAAATGATAAAGGTTATATGAGTCCTGAAGAAGGAGAAGGACTAAAACGCAAAGTAGAAAACGTTAAAGGCCAAAAGTTAAAGTAGAAACAAGATTTGGGCCAAAAGTGGTAATTTCCAAAAGTTATGGGACTTAAATGTAATTAAGTAAAAAGTTCAAGGGCAAAATTGTAAATATAGAAAGATTAGCCCGGAAAGGGTTAGAATTGCCCAAAAGTATTTTAGTCCCATATTCCATCAGTAAATAGAGGAAGGTATGCTGGATAATCTGACATGATACAGAAATTTTATTAGGGCTCCAGATAGCAGATATTTATCTGATAGTCTAAAAGTTATCTGAAATTTTATCAGATTTCATGGACTTCAGATATAAGTGAGAAAATTACAGGAAAGTGTGCCCTACAGTGTCAGATATCTTGGATCTGACAGAACTCCAGAAGAAGTTCTGTATAAAAGGTTATTCACATATCAGTGAATTTTGACGGGAGTTTGTTAACACCCGTGATCCGATAATAGAACTTATTGGTATGTAAGCCTGGATAGAATGAGATCAGATGACCTTATATATAGGCCTATAATGATGCTAAGGAAGGCCCAAAACCCAGGGTACCAACCTATCAGTAGAAGGGGCCAGTGCCAGAAAAAGTGCGAAATTATGAAAATGCCCCTAGATGTCCAGATTGTACCAGAGATGGATGAAGGGCATTTTGGTCATCTGGGACAGGATAAAAATGTGACACATGGTATAAATATGATTAGTTGAGCCAATATATGCCCTGAGCCAGTATAAAGAGGGGTGAAATGACAATTATGCCCTTAGGGTCAATATAGTGCAAGAAAGGACACCAAGGGTATTTTGGTCATTTCCCAAGGGATCTATAATTAAGTTGTGGCCAGTACAAGTATTTCAATGGTGTGAGAAGCCTAGACATTGATTTCCAGGACATAATACATATCCTAGTATATTTAAAAAATTAGGAACAGAACACAGTCCGGTTGTTGTGAAAATGCACTGATCGGTATCGGATTGGACTGGAATTTCTTCAGAAGGTTCCTTACACTATGAGCACACCACCTAACCCCTTGAGGTGTTTTTATGTCTTAGGGACCATTCAGTAGCATTTAGAACCACTTACAAGACCTTGGAAGTCTATTAGCCAAATCTGGAATTTTACTTTTTCTCGAGTTACTGTTCATGTGGTATTCCAGATTATGCAACAAACTTCAAAAAATCATAATTAATTCTATAAAACTCAAAATGAAGTGGTTCAAAAATATACATGAAGATAACATCTTTAAATGTAATATAAAAATAATTTCCAAACCAAATGATTAGCCAATTGATACAGTTTATTCGTTGAAGTTTACTGTTCATTTGGTCAAAAACTCTGGAAACAGATTCTTGTCCCTTAATTTGGAAAATCATTTCTCTTGATATACACATCCAAATGGAACGTTCTACCTATTCACTTAAAGCTATGGATGTGTGCTACATGCTCATAAAATTTCGTGAACTAATTCCTTCATTTGCTAGGTCAAACTGAAGCCACAACAAAACTGCTTCAGGACCTACGTTTTTACCATTTCAGGTTCTTTTCTTTCATTTCCAATAATTGTTTCAGCATGCACAAGCCATCAAATAAGCTTATTAACATTCATATACATCATGTACATATGCCATAATTATTATATACAAGTTTATCACATAAATAGACACCTTACATGGCATTACATACATGGAAAATGCATAGCATATGCTAGACTCTTAAATACTTCACTTTCCTTCTTCCATGCTTTAGCTCTTCTCCATGCATACCTTTTCTTCATGCTTGACCTAAATTGGTTGGTTATGGGAGAGTGATATTCTAGGGAATCTAAGTAGCAAACATTACCACTTAAATATGCAAGATGGATGCTAATGCATGATATGTAATTTCATTAACTTTCTTTGATTAGTGACATGCCATCATGCTATATACTTTTACATAAAGTGGATGGCCATGGAAACATGTTATTCATAACACATTCAACATCATTTATCATGTCACAATATCATTCAAATAACATATACATGTCAACACATAAGCATACCACATCAAGCATATAAAGAGATAAGTTCACTACCTTACACTTAAGCTTTTCTCTTGACCTTTAGCCCTTGCTCCCTAGCTTTCCAACCATGAAGCCTTTATGTCCATCACTTCCCAACATCTTCTTGGATGTTTCATGGTCCTAAACATATTCATATTCATCACATAACTCATTAGGACTCATGAATTCCAACCATGTTCAAGACTAACTTTGTTTTAAGGGGTTAGTCTATCTAATCAAGAGCATCACTGAGCCAGAACCCTCTGTTCTGTGCCAGAATCTTATGCTAGAATCATTTCAGTTAAGCGTGCTCATGCAAAAGTAGCCCAATGATGGGTGACCCCTGGGAAGTGATGAACGAGGAATGAATGCCACAAGAAGTTGGCATATATGTACACAGAGTTATGTAAGATGATAAAAAGAGTTATGAAAAGTTAGAAAGGGTTATGAATAGAAAGAAAATAGAACCCTTATGTCAAGTCCAAATGAAATGGATTTGAAAGGAAATATTTGTAAAGGCTAGCAATATTTTAAAAGAATGTTTTATGACAAGGCCAGATAGACTTGATATCGCCAAATGTGGCGAGATATGCTATGATACAGCATAAATGATATGTGATGAGATATGAAAAGTACGTAATGAGATACATTATGAGAAATACATATTAAGAAGTACACTATGAAGTGGCTTTATAGCTAGCCCTATAAACAGATTGAGAGGCTCTTTTTTTTGAAAGAAAAAAAAATGTTTGAATGATGAATTACATGTAAAAGAGCAAATGAGAGCTTTCACTCCTTGCATAAAATGCCAGGCATTATGTTATACTATATTATGTTATGTTTGTGAAATATGCTAAAGCTCCGAATGTTCGAGCAGTGCAAGCTCCAAGTGTTAGAGCTGTGCATATTAAGAGAAGGAATGCTTGAGCTCCGCTGTTAGAGCGTTGCATTCATAAGCAGGTATGTAGTCCTACAGCATGCTAGCCAAGCATTATGCATGTTAGAGTATGTGCTCCTATATGCTATTATGTGCTCCTGTTTAGCAGTAGAGCAATGAAAGAAAGAATAATGATATAAGTCCTCTCTCTATATTATTATGAATTAGTAAAGATGATAAAAGCATATGATGATATGAGAATGAAATACCATAATGTTACATCCTTACTTTTATACTTCATAGGGACCATTCAGTAGCATTTAGAACCACTTACAAGACCTTGGAAGTCCATTAGCCAAATCTGGAATTTTACTCTTTCTCGAGTTACTGTTCATGTGGTATTCCATATTACACAATGAACTTCGAAAAATCATAATTAATTCTAGAAAACTCGAAATGAAGTGGTTCAAAAATATACGTGAAGATAACATCTTGAAATTTAAGGGAAAAATAATTTTTAGACCAAATGATTAGCCAATTGATACAGTTTATTCGTTGAAGTTTACTGTTCATTTGGTCAAAAACTCTGGAAACAGATTCTGGTCCCTTACTTTGGAAATTCATTTCTCTTGATATACACATACAAATGAAACGTTCTACCTATACACTTAAAGCTATGGATGTGTGATACATGCTCATAAAATTTTGTGAACTAATTCCTTCATTTGCTAGGTCAAACTGAAGCCACAACAAAACTGCTTTAGGACCTATATTTTTACCATTTCAGTTTCTTTTCTTTCACTTTCCATAATTGTTCCAGCATACATAAATCATCTCTTTTGCCTTTTCTGAATTTATATACATCATGGGGTTATACAATAATTGTTTCATACAATCTCATCACATAAATAGATACTTTACATGGCTTTGACATACATGGAAAGTGCATAGCATATGCTAACATCTTAAATACTTCACTTTTCTTCTTCCATGCTTTAGCTCTTCTCCATGCATACATTATCCATCATGCTTGACCTAAATTGGTTGTTTATGGGAGAGTGAGATTCTAGGGAATCTCAGTAGCGAACATTACTACTTAAATATGCAAGATGGATGCTAATGCATGATATGTAATTTCATTAATCTTTCTTTGATTAGTGACATGCCAATATGCTACAAACTTTTACATAAAGTGCATGTCCATGGAAACATGTTATTCACAATACATTCAACATCATTTATCATGTCACAACATCATTCAAATAACATATACATGTCAACACATAAGCATACCACATCAAGCACATAAAGAGATAAGTTCACTACCTTGCACTTAAGCTTTCCTCTTGATCTTTTTGCTCCCTAGTTTTCCAACCAATAAGCCTTTATGTCAATCACTTCCCAACATCTTCTTGGATGTTTCATGGTCCTAAACACATTCATATTCATCACATAACTCATTAGGACTCATGAACTCCAACCATGTTCAAGACTAACTTTGTTACACTCTTTATTGTCACAACTTTCTCCAATCTTCACTAATGGGCTTGGCCTTTGAATCAATTGATGTCTTGACTTTACCCTACACAATTTCATCTTTTGAATCCATTTATAAGCTTAGAATCATGAAATTCCAGCTCCTTCATGTCTTGCTGTACAGAACTGAGCATAAGCATACAATTCTTTCAAAAATTCTCATTTTGATTCTAATGCTTCCCATACTTGTTTCTCCACTTTACCCCACACAACTTTTCATTTTAAAACCATTGGAACCATCAAAATCATGAAATTCCAATCACTGTTCATGTGAGTGAACAGTAACTGTAAGGAATCTCAACAACTATAACCTTGAGATTTTAATGTTTTCAAGGTTCAAAACCTTTCCAATCCTACACAAAATCATCATACAAACTCAATGGAAGCATTAAATCATTAAAATTCAATTTTCTTCCCTCATGAACAGTGAAGACCGAACAGGCCACACCATGGCAAAGTCAAGAATATCAATTTGATTCAACCACCAATCTCTTAACTAGCTTGTTTAAGCTTCAATCATGTGTTTCTAACTTTAATTTATTCTTTCCCCTTTCATCTAAGGTTTTTGGGCAGAACCTCCCCTTAGATAAAACTAAACTTTTCCCCATGAAAACCCTAAGTTCAAGCTCCCAAATCAAAGGAGAATAAGCTAGGAAAGATTGCTTACCTTTAATCTCTAGCTTGCTTGAACTTTGGAACCTTGAATCTTCTTTGTCTTGGCTTGAGTTTTCATTTTGCAAGAGTTTCCCCAAGGGTCCATGAAGCCATGGTTTGCTTTAGAATGAGGGGGTATTTATAGCCAAAATCCAAGAAAAATGAATGGCCAAGATTGATTTGGTTACTATTTGATCTAAAGGCCCACATTTAATCTTGGATTTAACTTTTTCATAAAATAATAATTATGACATCATGTGGGACCCATCAAGGGACACCTAAAGGGGTTAGGTGGCGTGCTCATAGTGTAAGGAACCTTCTGGAGAAATTTCAGTCCAATCCGGTACCGATCAGTGCAGTTTCACAATAACCAGACTGTGTTTTATTCCTAATTTTCATAATATACCAGGATATGTATTCTATCCTGGAAAATAATGTCTAGGCTTCTCATACCATTGAAAATGGTAGACTAAGTATTTATCTGCCATCCATCCCTTGGGAAATGACCAAAATACCCTTGGTGTCCTTTCTTGCACTGTCCTGACCCTAAGGGCATAATTGTCATTTCACCCCTTCTTGTACTGCCTCAGGGCATATATTAACTCTATATAATCATATTTATACTATGTCCCACGTTTTGGGCCTGTCCAAAATGACCAAAATGACGTCCATCCATCACTGGTACAGTATGGGCATCCAGGGGTATTTTCATAATTTCACACTTATCCTGAACTGCTCTGTACTCTGGCCCACTTAACTGTCTAGTCATCACATTGGGCCTACTATGGCGCGATTTGGGCCTTGGTTTAGGCACATTGCCTTTATGCCCTTTATGGCACAAATCCCAAGACACCTCTCCCGATCCTATTTATCGGATATTCTATTTTACCATAAAATCCCGTAAGAATTCTACAAGATTCCTTTTCTGACTCTATCAGTTTGATAAATTCATATATTAAATATAAGAATTTACGGTAAAGTTTCATCTGATTTTGAGATATGAAAAATACTGCAATAATTCCTGCTGACTTCAGGAATTTATATCAATTAATCGGGACCTCAAATCAAAATTCTGTGTTTCATTAAACTGACCGGAATAATTATGTCTATCTACTGGTAAAATTTGAGTCTGATCTGATTCCGGGCATTTTTGGCCTGTTTTGGCTCAACTTTTCCATAATTACATTTGGGTCCCTGACTTTTTACTTAATTACATTTAGGTCCCTAAACTTTTGGAAATTACCACTTTTGGCCCAATATTTATTTCTACTTTAACTTTTGGCCTTTAACCTTTTCCAATTTGCGTTTAGGTGCTTCTCTTTCTTCATCATAATCCTTTCTAAGCCTCTTTCCACTATCAGTACTATACAGATAGGGAAAATTTAGGATGACATTTCTACCCCCCTTAAAATAAATTTCGCCCTCGAAATTTACTCAACATCTCAGTCAATGATTGGGGTATCTATCTCTTAAAATAAACATCTTAGTGGAGTACTTTTCATATCCGCAATCCTTCATATCTTTACTATTATTACGTTCTCTTCTTCTGAATCAACTCAGTCAGAGTTGAACTCCAGTCCATTATAGTACTTTCGTACTTGCTATGCATCTATCTATATATGGACTTCTCACCATACTAAACTCATGAGTAGTGTCCATTTCTTTCATGTCAAACTCCCTCGAATACTGCTATATTATGGAGCTTTTACTAACTATTTATCATATTTCTTAGTGCAATCACTTATTGCTCATTTGAGTATCTAGCGGAATTCTCTGAATATCCGCAAACTTTAACTCTCATTCTCATATCATCATACATTCTTATCATCTTTAAAAACTCATCATAATACAGAGAGAGGACTTATATCATTATTCTTTCTTTCATTGCTCTACTGCTAAATAGGAGCACATAGAAGCATATAGGAGCATATACTCTAACATGCATAATGCCTGTCCAACATATTGCAGGACTGCATACCTGCCTATGAATGCAAAGCTCTAACATTGGAGCTCAAGCATTCCTTCTCTCAATATGCACAGCTCTAACACTCGGAGCTTGCACAGCTCTATCACATAGAGCTTGCACTGCTCTAACATTCGGAGCTTTAGAATAACATAACATAGCATAACATAATGCCTGGCATTTTATGCAAGGAGTGAAAGCTCTCATTTGCTCTTTCACATGTAACTCATCATTCAAACATCTTATCTCTTTCAAAAACATAGCCTCTCAATCTGTTATAGGGCTAGTTATAAAGCTACTTCATAGTGTACTTCTTAATACATATTTCTCATATCTTTCATGTCATATTTCATCACGTATCTTTTATGCCATATCACGGCATATCTGGCCAAATCTGACTATATTATAGTTCATCTTTCAAATCCATTTCATTTGGACTTAACATAAGGGTTCTATTCTCTTTCTGTTCATAACCCTTTCTAACTTTTCATAACTCTTTCTATCATCTTACATAACTCTGGGTACATATATGCCAACTTCTTGTGGAATTCATTCCTCGTTCATCACTTCCCAGGGGGTCACCCATCATTGGGCTACTCTTGCCTGAGCACGCTTAATTGAAATGTGCAGATATAAATATGAAGCACAGATGCTTACAGGCTCAAACCCTGGTACTCTACTATCTTAGACCTATCTTATACTATCTCTCTTGGGTCTATCTGGCCTTCTTACTTCTTTATCCTCATCTGGAGGATCTATTTATCTTTCATTATTATTCTCTGTCATCTTAGCATAGGGATCTTTTTATTCTCATTTGACCATTTCTCATATCTTATGAGATTTACTCATAACTCCTTGGTACTCAGGATTAATAACTTTAACTTTGATCACTTAGTTCCTATACGTGTAAGGAGATTTTGAGTTCAGTCCCTGATAGTAATAAGGCTATCTAACATCATGGGTACTCTCTCTGTTAGGAGCTAACTAACTTGTGAAGCTTCTGTACCTTGACTTTTTCTTGGTATTCATCCTTTCGAAGATAGAGGAACCACAGTATCGTCTATAGTAAACTAAGACTGATAAAGAGAAAGGTAGCCACAGCTTTAAAGATAAAGTGACTCTCTTGTTCCCTATGTAAGAAAGGGTAATGAAGGGTTGAGTATATGCTCTAGTAAGAGGGTAATGTGGCAGCCTAAGTCAGATAAATAGTTATTTCTTATTCCTAAATGAAAGATTGCTGGCACAGAATAGAAGGTTTTGGTTCAGTGATGCTCTGGAGTAGATAGACTAACCCCTTAAAACAAGTTAGAGATGTGAACTACAGAGGTTTCCTCCCTAGTATGAGATATGGGGATGGTGTTTGCTACCTAGAGAATGATTTGAACAAGAGATAGTGACACCTAGACAGATAGAATAGTACCCCTAACTTATAGTGGTACGAGGTGATCTTCAAGGAAGTGGCTAGTCTTAGTCAGCCATTACCGCCGAGGTCTCGTGTTTCTTAGCACGATATGGCTGGACTAAGTAGGATAACGTCTGGGGAGCAGTTTCCTCTATGAATAGAGATAGAAGCTGACCAGTCCCAGGTCAAGGAAAACTATCAGACATTACAGTAACAATGATAATGAAGGTACCAACCTGGTTGAAGTTAATCAACTAGAGGATTGGTATAAAGTATAATCAAGCCAGATAATATAAAGTAAGATATGAAAGGTTAGATGATGTTCCGAAGTAGATCCTCTATGTGAGTAGATCTATATTATGAATGAATTTGTTCAGCTAGTGTTTCCTAAACAAAAGAATGAGGCTTGCCTAGGAATAATCCTAGCACATGACCTAAAATTAGAGACGAGATGGGCCGTTGATGTCCCCAAGATAGAGGAACCACAGTCTAGTCTAGAGTAGACTAAGACTGATAAAGAAAAAGGTAGCCACAGTTTTAAAGATAAAGTGACTCTCCTGTTCCCTATGTAAGAAAGGGTAATGAAGGGTTGAGTCTATACTCTAGTAAGAGGATAATGTGGCAGCCTAAGTAAGATAAATAGTTATTTCTAATTTCTAAATGAATGTTTGGGATCTAGACAATATGATTAGACAATGATAGGTAATGAGATTAAGATGAGGATTAACAAGTACATGATTACGATACTCAGGATATATCCCTTAAGTAAGGGTAAGGAATATGAGTGATATGAAATGAAATAAGAAGCATTTATGAAAGATGGTGCAGCTCTAAAGAAAGAGCAGTAAAGACATAAGTTATTATTGTTGCAATAGAGCTAGATTGCTCTTGCAATAGAAAAAGGATTGATTTTGAAATAAAGTCAAGAGATGGGACAGTATAACTCAGATAGAGTAAGGTCCCTCTGATGAGACGAATAGATGATGATATATATGTGCATAGCAGAGCCTGTGTAGCTCTTTGTAGTAAAGGATATAGTAGAGCTATGAAAGATGAGAACGGTATGAGAAGTTCCTGAGTGATAGAGGAAATGAGTAAAGTCCTGATAGATAATATTGGTTTATGTGATCATTTTAGAGGAATTATCTGTTGAGTTAACAACTATATGGAAGTGATTAACCTTTTAATTTTGTCCGTTGGTTTAAGTCTTCCAAAGATAAGAATACAGTACAACGGAATCACAATAGATTCTGGAGGATTGTAGTTAGATCCTAGTATGGCTCCCAGAGAATAGAATTCCAAGGTCGCAGTTTGATCCTGAAGAGGCTTACGGTTGATTGCAGTAGATCCCGAGGGTCGCAGTAGACCTGGCCTAGAGAAAGAAAGTATTGAACCATAAGTACAATATGTCTTTGGAAGGACGAATACCAAGGAAAAGTTAAGGTATAGAAGCTTCACAAGTTGGTTAGCTCCTAACAGAGAGAGTACCCATGATGTTAGAAAGCCTTATTACTATAAGGGACTAAACTCAAAATCTCCTTACACGTACAGGAACTAAGTGATCAAAGTTAAAATTATTAATCCTGAGTATCAACGAGTTATGAGTAAATCTCATATGAGAAAGGGTTAAGTGAGAATAAAGAGATCCTTACGATAAGATTATAGAGAATACAAGACAGATAGATCCTCCAGATGTGGATAAAAAGATAAGAAGGCTAGATAGACCCAAGAGAGATAGCATAAGATGGGTCTAAGATAGTAGAGTACCAGGGTTTGAGCCTGTAAGTATCTGTGGTTCAGATTTATATCTGCACATTTCAGTCAAGCGTGCTCAGGCAAGAGTAGCCCAATGATGGGTGACCCCCTGGGAAGTGATGAATGAGGAATGAATGCCACAAGAAGTTGGCATATATTGTTGGAAATTGGAAATCGTGCCCTAGGGGCCAATCATTGTCTTATGAACATTATTGATTTATGAATTTATTAATTGAGTTATCATATTATTTGCATGTTTACTATGATGACCATCCTTGGATAATTCATGATATTATCCTAAATGTCCCTGGTCGATCATCTATGTGGGAGCACAGATGAAATAAGACCAGTATGACTTTGAAGATGTATAGAGATATAAATCAAAGTCATAAGCACATGTAAGAGTACAGGGTGTTGGACCGACCCGCTATGAGAGAACTGCATGGGTAACGTCATAAGCTTCTCTCATATACAAACCATGTCAATATGCCCTTTGACCTGAGATCATCATGGATTCCTACATGACAAAACGCTCAGCTTTGACCTAGTCAAAAGTCACTTTTGACCGAGTGATCATAAAGACTATGTTTGGGCTTAGTGGTTTTTCATGCGGAGGAATGTGAATGGTCAAGATGGAATTTGTCCCTCACATTCGTGGAGAGATATTACTGGGCCCCTCGATGAGTGAGTCTGAGAAATGTATGGCCATACTGTAATGGAAAGGTAGTTCCATTTCTATAGTCAGACTACTCAGGGATCGAGAAAGTAACGGTCGGGAATAGGAGGATGACATTATCCATGCCTCATCCATGACCAAAGTATCGCGTGACAGAAGGGACATGATATGGTTGTATAAAAGGTTACATCGTTTATCGATCCTCATATGATTTGGGTAGTTGTTATGTCTTGCTAGAGACCGCTTGCGACTTGTGGGCTAGTATAGCAAATGGCCCACTGCCAACTTCATATGGGCCTACAGGGTCGCACACAAAATAGCCCAACACGAGCTATGATGTCCAGATTCATTGAATCTAAGACATGTCCAGATTCAATGAAAGATCCAGGTGAATGTATATATATATTTATTTATATTTATATTCGTATATATATATAAATTCGTATATATATATATATTATATATATGAGATATATGAGATTTAATTTATAAGGATAAATTAAATCCCTATCATGTTTGAATTCGAAATTCAAATTGATAGGATATCTCATATAAGAGATATTTATAAGATTTAATTTATAAGGATAAATTAAATCTCTATCACGTTTGAAATTCGAAATTCAAATTGATAGGATATCTCATATAAGAGATATTTATAAGATTTAATTTATAAGGATAAATTAAATCTCTATCACGTTTGAAATTCGAAATTCAAATTGATAGGATATCTCATATAAGAGATATTTATAAGATTTAATTTATAAGGATAAATTAAATCTCTATCACGTTTGAAATTCGAAATTTAAATTGATAGGATATCTCAAATTTGATTTATGGGAATAAATCAAATATAACTCAGTCTCATCTTTATTTAAAGTTAAATAAATAAGTAATTAAATCTGTGGGACGGATTTAATATTATTTTATTTAATTAGTTTCTTATAAAATTATACAATATATGATATTGTATCAATTCGGAATTAATATAAGATTAACTCCAAAATCCAATTAGGTCAGGTGGAAAAACGCATAGCATCCTCTATATCTGATTGGAGGAGCTACGTTTGAAAAGAACATAGAACACAAAAGGCCGAACGGAATCTGCAAAAGGTTTGCAGACAAGAAACTGCCGAAATAGAGACGGAGACTTGTGAAAGCCTTGGAGGGACAGGAGACGCTAGCACGTCGTTCGTGGTTGGAACGCTGTTCGTGTGGATACCAGTAGAGGAAGCCGACCTGAGGCGTCGACTTCTTGTGATCGGAAAGAGACCACCGTCCGCGGAGAGAATCTGTGAAGGTCGCTGAGGAACACTCCGTCGATTTCTTGCGATCAGAAAGAGATCACCACCCACGTAGAGAAGCTGTGAAACTCGCTGAGCAACACTAAGGGTAAGGATTCTTTCCACTTGACTTAAACACATACGGCAGATCCTGGCAAGGAATGGAAAATTTCTAAAGTTTATTTCCGCTGCGTGTCTTCCAATTCCTCACAGTGGTATCAGAGCCATGCCGTTTTGTGTTTAAGTTAGGCTTGATTTGTGATTTATATGATATATGTTATTAGTAGCCGATCATATAATAAGCGTTGTATGTGTGACATATATGGAATCCTTGTTGTGTATGACATAAAAGGAATCTAAAAGGAAATTGAAATCGGTGGTGATGCTTTTTGATTTGATCAATCCGCATAGATGGGGTCTAAGAAAACCGAATTCGAATTTGTGATTATTTGTGAAAACCGAATTCAGATTCGTGATTATTTATGAAACAAAAAACAAAAAAAAATTTCTTCCGGGGCGCTGCCCCAGAGACCCCGCCCGCTAACCGGCTAGCGGGACAGCCGCCCGCTAACCGGCTAGCGGGACCGCCGTAGCTACCTGTTCGTAGCGCAACATAACCGTAACATATGTTACTTTGTAAATGTTTTTTGCCCTTCGATTAGATCTGAATATTGATTCTTGAATGTTTGGGTATGGTGAACAATATGGCTCTAGATTGCAAGTGTTGTAATTTTTAAAAAATACGGCCTGCGTGTCGTGCCTTCCTCTATATACTCTCAATGTACCTTCTCCTCTCATCTCACTCCCCTCAAATGTTAAAAGAGGTTTCTATATGTAATTTCTCTTTTCTTACTAGAGAGCTCCTCTCATTGGCTTGAGGGGACTTAGGATAGGTGAGCCATATTGTATCACGTTTGAATTATGCATCTTATGATTAGATCAGCACATGCATATTACTTGTATGAGATACGAACTGAGAAACATGCGTTTTATAAACCAGATAGTTAAATTAGGCCCTCTAAAAGAAATCTTAAGTCATAATGCTGTCAATTTATGAACACTTGTCAAAACCTTGATCGCTCAATTGTGGACTCCACCAAAGTGGGTGCTTTTGAGTTATCTTGGGGAGATAAGCAAAGAGTAATGGTGCTACTCTCATAGGTTCATTATTGTTTGACTTAATTGAGATTAACAAAACGGTTTTGGATCTCAAGGCATTAGATGGGATTAGAACATGCCAGATCATATGATGATAGGATCCCATGAATATCTAAGAGTTACATTTGATGTAATTGGTAAAGGTGTTACCTACCTAAATAACTTAATCTAAGCGTCCTGCCAAAGCGGACTTAAGTTTGAGCCAAATATGGATCTTAGCCCACTAACTATTGCATTGAGGGTTGTTTATTTAGTGGGAGATTACTAATTACATTGCATATTTTAATTGTAGAATCATGACGACTAGTAATACTGCTACATTATCGCTGCGATCTGTCCTTGAGAAGGACAAACTCAATGGGACAAACTTTCTTGACTGGTTTAGGAACTTGAGAATTGTTCTCAAGCAGGAAAGAAAGGCGCATGTCCTAGATCAACCCATTCCTGAGGAGCCAGCCGCCAATGCTCCCAGAGCTCAGAGAGATGCTTATATGAAGCATAAGGAAGACTCTGTCGATGTGGGATGCTTGATGCTAGCCACCATGGTTCCGGAGCTCCAAAGAGATCTGGAACACATGGAGGCTTATGAGATGATTGTGCATCTCAAGGAAATGTTCCAGCAACAGGCAAGGCAAGAGAGGTATGAGACCACTAAGGCCTTACATTCCTGCAAGATGGCTGAAGGTGCATCAGTCAGTGCTCATGTCTTAAAGATGAAAGGGTACATTGATCACCTTGAACGGCTTGGATTTCCCATGAGCCAGGAGTTAGCTACAGATTTGATCTTAAACTCACTCCCGGAAAGTTATGACCAGTTTGTTATGAACTACAACATGAACAACATGGAGAAATCTATTTCTGAACTGCATGGGATGCTTAAAACTGCTGAGCCGAGTCTTAAGAAGAAACCCAGTAGTGTTTTGATGGTTCAGAAAGGAAAGGGTACGAAAAAGAAAGGCAAAGGCAAGGGGAAGGGTCATGGCTCATCAGGTAAGACCAAAGAGTCAGGCAAGCCCGAAACCAAGCCTACACCAAAGAAGGCAAAGCCTCCGAAGGAAGGAGTCTGCTTCTTCTGCAATGAACCGGGTCATTGGAAGAGGAATTGCAAACTCTACCTCGAAGATCTGAAAAAGAACAAGAAGGATAGCGGGGCTATCGCTTCAGGTATTTATGTTATAGACATTCATCTTTCTACTTCCACCTCATGGGTATTAGATACTGCATGTGGTTCTCACATTTGTACGAATGTGCAGGGACTAAAGGACAGTAGGAAGCTGAAAAGGGGTGAAGTTGACCTACGAGTTGGAAACAGAGCAAGGGTTGCTGCGTTAGCTGTAGGCACTTATGAATTAGTTCTGCCCACTGGGCTTTTGTTAGTTTTGAACAATTGCTATTATGTTCCTGCTTTAAGTAGTAACATTGTTTCACTTTCTTATTTGGATAAGGAAGGTTTCACTTCCATTGCTGGGAATAGTAGATGTTCTATTTATCGTAATGATGTTTTCTATGCTCATGGTGATTTGCATGTTGATCATTACATATTAAATTTGGAACAACCCAATCATGGAAATATCTATAACATAACCGCCAAAAGGGTCAAACCAAACGATTTGAATCCCACATACCTCTGGCACTGTCGTCTGGGCCACATAAATGAGAAACGCATTTCCAAACTCCATCAAGATGGATTTCTAAACTCATTTGATTTTGAATCATATGACACTTGCGAGTCTTGCTTGTTAGAAAAGATGACAAAGTCACCTTTCACTGGGCACAGTGAGAGGGCCACTGATTTATTGGGCCTCATACATACAGATGTGTGTGGACCGATGAACACAAATGCCAGAGGAGGTTATTCGTACTTCATAACATTCATAGATGATTTCAGCAGATATGGGTACATCTATCTAATGAAACATAAATCTGAATCTTTTGAAAAGTTCAAGATATTTCAAAATGAAGTACAAAACCAGCTTGGCAAAACAATTAAAGCCCTTCGATCTGATCGGGGTGGTGAATATTTGAGCCAAGAGTTCATAGATCATCTTAGGAATTGTGGGACACTCTCACAATTGACTCCTCCAGGGACACCACAATGGAATGGCGTTTCTGAACGGAGAAATCGAACACTATTAGATATGGTTCGATCCATGATGAGTCGAACAGATCTTCCACCCTCCTTTTGGGGCTATGCCCTAGAAACAGCTGCGTTCACACTAAATCGTGTTCCATCTAAGGCAATCGAAAAGACTCCGTATGAGATATGGACTGGGAGGACGCCTAGTTTATCTTTCCTCAAGATTTGGGGATGCGAGGTCTATGTTAAGCAACAAGCCTCAGACAAATTAGCGCCCAAATCCTCAAAATGCCTTTTTGTGGGATATCCTAAGGAAACCAAGGGATATTACGTCTACAACCCTGCTGATAACAAAGTGTTTGTTGTCAGAAATGGTACCTTTCTTGAACGAGAATTTATCTCTAAAAGAACCAGTGGGAGTAAGGTACAACTCGAAGAAGTTCGAGAGCTACAAGACACCACAGAACTGCAGATGGAAAATAGAGAAGACTCACAACAAGTTGTTGAGACTCCTCAAGTCACGCAAGGTCCACGAAAGTCTAATAGGACACGACTTCAGCCTCAGAGATATGGATTTCTGATTTCTGATAGTCGTGATGTGTTGCTCATTGAGCATAATGAGCCGACTACCTATCGAGAAGCTATAGTGGGACCAAACTCCGAAAAATGGCTTAGTGCCATGAAGTCTGAGATGCAATCCATGTACGACAATCAGGTTTGGACCTTAGTCGACCCGCCTGAAGGTGTAAAAACCGTCGGGTGCAAGTGGGTTTTCAAAGAGAAAACTGACATGGATGGCAATGTAAATGTCTTCAAGGCACGACTGGTTGCAAAAGGTTTTACTCAAACTCATGGTGTGGACTATGATGAGACCTTTTCCCCAGTAGCAATGGCCAAATCAATCAGAATCCTCTTTGCTATTGCAGCATATTATGACTATGAAATATGGCAGATGGACGTCAAGACAGCCTTCCTTAATGGAAAGCTCCTTGAGGACGTGTACATGACACAACCTGAAGGGTTTGTGCGTTCCGAGGACTCTGGTAAAGTGTGCAAGCTTCAAAGGTCCATTTATGGACTAAAGCAAGCCTCTCGGAGTTGGAATCATCGTTTTGATGAAGTAATCAAAGAGTTTGGATTTCTTCAAAACATTGATGAACCTTGTGTGTACAAGAAGGTTAGTGGGAGCACAGTTGTGTTTTTAGTACTCTATGTCGATGACATCCTACTTATTGGGAATGACATTCCTACCTTGCAGATTGTCAAGTCTTGGTTAGGAAAGTCTTTCTCGATGAAAGACTTGGGTGAAGCCACCTACATCCTAGGAATCAGGATCTATAGAGATAGATCTAAAAGACTTCTAGGACTCAGTCAGAGTACATACATAGACAAAATACTGCATAGGTTCAGTATGCACGAATCAAAGAGGGGTTTCATACCCATGTCTCATGGTACTCACCTCAGCAAAGATCTGTGTCCTAGTACATCTGATCAGCGAGGTCGCATGAGTAAGGTTCCATATGCCTCGGCCATAGGATCTATCATGTACGCCATGTTATGTACTCGACCGGATGTCTCGTTTGCC
The DNA here is from genome assembly GCA_037074615.1 of Leucaena leucocephala. NCBI lineage: Eukaryota > Viridiplantae > Streptophyta > Magnoliopsida > Fabales > Fabaceae > Leucaena > Leucaena leucocephala. The sequence continues at coordinate 22,678,971 of CM073539.1, forward strand.
TTAAGTATGACTAGCAGATACCAACAGGACCCTGGTGAGGGCCATTGGACTGCTGTCAAGAATATCCTTAAGTACTTAAGAAGGACTAAGGACTTATTCTTGGTCTATGGTGGATTGGATGATGAGCTCTGTGTAACTGGTTACACAGATGCGAGTTTCCAAACTGACCAGGACGACCAAAAATCGCAGTCTGGATACATATTCCTCCTCAATAATGGAGCAGTAAGCTGGAAGAGCTCTAAGCAGGGCACTGTAGCAGATTCTGCAACGGAAGCTGAGTATATAGCAGCATCTGATGCAGCTAAGGAAGCCGTTTGGATCAGGAAGTTCATCACAGAACTAGGGGTGATACCTACCATCTCAGATCCAATAACTTTGCTCTGTGACAATAGCGGTGCTATTGCACAGGCCAAAGAGCCTAGGTCACATCAAAGGACCAAGCATATACTCAGGCGATTTCATCTCATCAGAGAAATCAACGATAGAGGTGATATAAAAATATGCAAAGTAGCAGGAGAAGATAATGTTGCTGATCCTCTAACAAAGCCGCTTGTGCAGGCAAAGCATGAGCGTCATGTTAGGTCAATGGGAATTAGTCAAATTAATGATTGTACCTAGTGCAAGTGGGAGGTTGTTGGAAATCGTGCCCTAGGGGCCAATCATTGTCTTATGAACATTATTGATTTATGAATTTATTATTTGAGTTATCATATTATTTGCATGTTTACTATGATGACCATCCTTGGATAATTCATGATATTATCCTAAATGTCCCTGGTCGATCATCTATGTGGGAGCACAGATGAAATAAGACCAGTATGACTTTGAAGATGTATAGAGATATAAATCAACGAGTTAAAATTATTAATCCTGAGTATCAACGAGTTATGAGTAAATCTCATATGAGAAAGGGTTAAGTGAGAATAAAGAGATCCTTACGATAAGATTATAGAGAATACAAGACAGATAGATCCTCCAGATGTGGATAAAAAGATAAGAAGGCTAGATAGACCCAAGAGAGATAGCATAAGATGGGTCTAAGATAGTAGAGTACCAGGGTTTGAGCCTGTAAGTATCTGTGGTTCAGATTTATATCTGCACATTTCAGTCAAGCGTGCTCAGGCAAGAGTAGCCCAATGATGGGTGACCCCCTGGGAAGTGATGAATGAGGAATGAATGCCACAAGAAGTTGGCATATATTGTTGGAAATTGGAAATCGTGCCCTAGGGGCCAATCATTGTCTTATGAACATTATTGATTTATGAATTTATTAATTGAGTTATCATATTATTTGCATGTTTACTATGATGACCATCCTTGGATAATTCATGATATTATCCTAAATGTCCCTGGTCGATCATCTATGTGGGAGCACAGATGAAATAAGACCAGTATGACTTTGAAGATGTATAGAGATATAAATCAAAGTCATAAGCACATGTAAGAGTACAGGGTGTTGGACCGACCCGCTATGAGAGAACTGCATGGGTAACGTCATAAGCTTCTCTCATATACAAACCATGTCAATATGCCCTTTGACCTGAGATCATCATGGATTCCTACATGACAAAACGCTCAGCTTTGACCTAGTCAAAAGTCACTTTTGACCGAGTGATCATAAAGACTATGTTTGGGCTTAGTGGTTTTTCATGCGGAGGAATGTGAATGGTCAAGATGGAATTTGTCCCTCACATTCGTGGAGAGATATTACTGGGCCCCTCGATGAGTGAGTCTGAGAAATGTATGGCCATACTGTAATGGAAAGGTAGTTCCATTTCTATAGTCAGACTACTCAGGGATCGAGAAAGTAACGGTCGGGAATAGGAGGATGACATTATCCATGCCTCATCCATGACCAAAGTATCGCGTGACAGAAGGGACATGATATGGTTGTATAAAAGGTTACATCGTTTATCGATCCTCATATGATTTGGGTAGTTGTTATGTCTTGCTAGAGACCGCTTGCGACTTGTGGGCTAGTATAGCAAATGGCCCACTGCCAACTTCATATGGGCCTACAGGGTCGCACACAAAATAGCCCAACACGAGCTATGATGTCCAGATTCATTGAATCTAAGACATGTCCAGATTCAATGAAAGATCCAGGTGAATGTATATATATATTTATTTATATTTATATTCGTATATATATATAAATTCGTATATATATATATATTATATATATGAGATATATGAGATTTAATTTATAAGGATAAATTAAATCCCTATCATGTTTGAATTCGAAATTCAAATTGATAGGATATCTCATATAAGAGATATTTATAAGATTTAATTTATAAGGATAAATTAAATCTCTATCACGTTTGAAATTCGAAATTCAAATTGATAGGATATCTCATATAAGAGATATTTATAAGATTTAATTTATAAGGATAAATTAAATCTCTATCACGTTTGAAATTCGAAATTCAAATTGATAGGATATCTCATATAAGAGATATTTATAAGATTTAATTTATAAGGATAAATTAAATCTCTATCACGTTTGAAATTCGAAATTTAAATTGATAGGATATCTCAAATTTGATTTATGGGAATAAATCAAATATAACTCAGTCTCATCTTTATTTAAAGTTAAATAAATAAGTAATTAAATCTGTGGGACGGATTTAATATTATTTTATTTAATTAGTTTCTTATAAAATTATACAATATATGATATTGTATCAATTCGGAATTAATATAAGATTAACTCCAAAATCCAATTAGGTCAGGTGGAAAAACGCATAGCATCCTCTATATCTGATTGGAGGAGCTACGTTTGAAAAGAACATAGAACACAAAAGGCCGAACGGAATCTGCAAAAGGTTTGCAGACAAGAAACTGCCGAAATAGAGACGGAGACTTGTGAAAGCCTTGGAGGGACAGGAGACGCTAGCACGTCGTTCGTGGTTGGAACGCTGTTCGTGTGGATACCAGTAGAGGAAGCCGACCTGAGGCGTCGACTTCTTGTGATCGGAAAGAGACCACCGTCCGCGGAGAGAATCTGTGAAGGTCGCTGAGGAACACTCCGTCGATTTCTTGCGATCAGAAAGAGATCACCACCCACGTAGAGAAGCTGTGAAACTCGCTGAGCAACACTAAGGGTAAGGATTCTTTCCACTTGACTTAAACACATACGGCAGATCCTGGCAAGGAATGGAAAATTTCTAAAGTTTATTTCCGCTGCGTGTCTTCCAATTCCTCACATATATGTACCCAGAGTTATGTAAGGTGATAGAAAGAGTTATGAAAAGTTAGAAAGGGTTATGAACAGAAAGAGACTAGAACCCTTATGTCAAGTCCAGATGAAATGGATTTGAAAGGAAATATTTGTAAAGGCTAGCAATATTTTAAGAGAATGTTTTATGACAAGGACAGATAGACTATAATATCGCCAGATGTGGCCAGATATGCCATGATACGGCATAAATGATATGTAATGAGATATGCTATGAAAAGTACGTAATGAGATACATTATGAGAAATATGTATTAAGAAGTACACTATAAAGTGACTTTATAGCTAGCCTTATAAATAGATTGAGAGGCTCTATCTTTGAAAAAGATAAGATGTTTGAATGATGAGTTACATGTGAAAGAGCAAATGAGAGCTTTCACTCCTTGCATAAAATGCCAGGCATTATGTTATACTATATTATGTTATGCTATGCTAAAGCTCCGAATGTTAGAGCAGTGCAAGCTCTATTTGATAGAGCTGTGCAAGCTCCGAGTGTTAGAGCTTTGCATATTAAGAGAAGGAATGCTTGAGCTCCGCTGTTAGAGCTTTGCATTCATGAGCAGGTATATAGTCCTGCAGCATGCTGGCCGGGCATTATGCATGTTAGAGTATATGCTCCTATATGCTATTATGTGCTCCTGTTTAGCAGTAGAGCAACGAAAGAAAGAATAATGATATAAGTCCTCTCTCTATATTATGATGAGTTAGTAAAGATAATAAAGCATATGATGATATGAGAATGAAAGATGAAGTTTTGCGGATATTTAGAGAATTCCGCTGGATACTCAGATGAGTAATAAGTGACTGCACTAAGAATCATGATGAGTAGTCAACAAAAACTCTAGAATATAGGAGTATATGAAAAAGTTTAGTATGAAAGAAAGGGACATTCTCCTTAAAGGAACTCTTCATTGAAGGATGAATAGAGATTTAACCCTGAAATTTCGAGGACAAAATTTATTTTAAGGGGAGGAGAAATGTCATATCCCAATTTTTAGGCCTTAAAGCCCAGTATATAGGCTGAAAAAGGGATGCTACCAGACCCTATTGAGCAGAGGTCTCAATAAATAGAGAAAATTATGATGATCAGTTTGATACACCACAGAGTTTTGATATGAGGTCTCGACATATTTATATTAATTTTTGAAGAAAAGGAAAATTAATATAGTATTCTCTAGACCTCAGAATTAGATGAAATGTGGTAGTAAATTCCTATAATTAATATAAGAATTTTTGGAACTGACAGAGCTCAAAAAGGAGTTCTGTAGAATTTACTACAGAATTTATAGTGGATTAAAACACCCAATAAATAGGTTTCAGGGGAATTTCTCGGGAATTGAGTCCATGAAGATAGTGGATCATACAGAGGGTCCAGAATGGTACCTTATAGGCCCAATGATATTTTTAGATAAATATATGGGCCAGGGCTAATAAAGACCAAGAAAAATGAAGAATTACGAAAATGCCACTGAAGGTATGCCACTGTGTTGTGTCATTGAGTTAGAGTCAGATGAAGGGCATTATGATCATTTGAATAAGTTTAGATAGTTAAGAAAGGGTATCTGGATAGTTGACCAGGGTCAAGAGATACTCTGGTAAGGTATAGAAATATAACAGTGCTCCTATAAGTACTAAAAAGGAACTAAGGGCATTTTGGTAATTTACTAAGGATGTTCCTTGGGAACCGAGTCACCAGAGTGCTTGGGCTTGGTTAGAAACCCAAGATGATATTTAAAGGCCCAAAAACGTAGCCCAAGAGTAATGTGGGCCTAAGAGGCATTAAAATAATGTTTTAGTGCTTTTTCAATAAAGAAAAGTGACCCGGTCCAAGATAGAACTGGGTAAAGTGATCTGGAATCATGAGAGGACATAAATGGGGCACACAATGCGCCACATGGCATGATTATAGTAAAAGAGGAAAATCAAAGTACACATGGCATGATTATAGAAAAAGGAGAAAAAGCAAGAGGACATGTGGCACGATCTCGACCGTCCATTCAAGGAAAAGACTCTGGAACTCTCTAGAAAGGCTGAGTCAGCTAGTGAGGTGTCCCAAGGGCCCCACATTTTGCCACATATACCCTTAAGGTGTCCCTTGAGGTGTCCTAGATGATGTCATGAGTGGTGAGTCATCAAGGAGGGTGATGTCATCGTGATAATGTAGGCAAAGCTTCTTGTGGAAGCAAGCAATCTGAGCCATTCATCGCGAATCAATCTGGACCATTCATTCCACCTCCTCTCACCTATAAATAGGCCACTCCCCTCCCATTCTAAGGCACACCATGGATCTAGCAATTAAAGGAAGAGAAAGAAGAAAGAAAGAGAGGAAGAGAGGAAGAAAGAAAGAAAGGAAGGAGTTCTGGTGGAGCCAGGAGCAGTCTGATGAGCCGAGGGACTGGGCAAAGCTTAGGAATGAGGTAAGAAAGTTATCTAGTCCCTTATCTAATAAAGTAGAGGCTTGCTCTTAATGGTTAGAATAGAGAAATATCTCTATTAATAAAGTTAGCTATAGATAGAAAGAAAGTTAGAGGAATGTCGGAGTAAGGATATTACCCCTAGCTATACATGAGTTAAATAGAGCTATACTAATAGAGTAATAATGAATATATTATCATGCTATGTATAGGCTCTAACCTATGGAAAGAATGAACCTTAGAGCAAAGGCTAAGAGCTATAAGAAAAGCTACATGTCAGGTAGTGAACTAATCCTAAACTTGTATGCATTGAATGTTATGCTTGATGTGCTATGGCTTTGTTGAATTGTGTTGAACATGTGCTTATGTATGAAGCTCTGTTCCTATGATTACTTTGGCCAATTGTATTTCATATGTAACATGGAAGCATGCACATTATGCAATGGTAACACTTTCACAAGCAAGCACAAATATACACATTAATGCATGCATTGTTTAGTGCTGTTTGCTACTGAGATTTCCCCAGAAATCTCACCCCTTCCATATCAATCCAATTACAGCAGGTCTTCTCAAGATCGAGGAGATAAAGATTCATGAAGAAATATTAATTGCTTAGCATGATTGATATGTGATTCATGTATGTATAATTGCTGGAAATTGTCACTATGAACAGTAACTCATGGTGAGTCAGTGACATTTGATCTGTAATTATAAATAGTAAATGATTGAATAAATGTATGATATTTTTCCAGTAAATAGTAGATATTCCAAGCTTCGATTTGATATATAGAACGTCTCATTTGGATGTCTACACATAAAGATATGATTTATCAAAGTTGGGACTAGAATGCTGGAATCAGGGACAAGACGCTGGATGAACAGTGTTTTCAAAATGTTGACCAAAGTTGACCTCGTCAAGACGTGGTCAACGAGTCATTTTTCCCTGAAATAGAATTATGTTAGCTTCGTGTAGCAATTTGAACCACTCCATTTCAATTTTTCTAGAATTAGTTATAATTTTTCGAAGTCATGCTAAGCAATTAACATCTCTTCATGTATCTTTATCTCCTCCATCTTGAGAAGACATGCTGTAATTGGATTGATATGGAAGGGGTGAGATTTCTGGGGAAATCTCAGTAGCAAACAACACCAAACAATGCATGCATTAATGTGAATACTTGTGCTTGCTTGTGAAAGTGTTAACATCGCATAATGTGCATGCTTCCATATTACATATTGAATACAATTGGCCAAAGTAATCATAGGAACAGAGCTTCATACATAAGCACATATTCAACACAATTCAACAAAGCCATAGCATATCAAGCATAACATTCAATGCATACAAGTTTAGGATAAGTTTACTACCTGGCATATAGCCTTCCTCTAGCTTTTAGCCTTTGCTCTAAGATTCCTTCTTTTCATAGATCAGAGCCTATACATAGCATAATAATATCTTCATTATTATTCTATCAGTATAGCTCTATTTAATTCATGCATAGCTAGGGGTAATATTCTTACTCTGACATTCCCCTGGCTTTCTTTCTATCTATAGCTACCTTTATTAATAGAGATATTTCTCTATTCTAACCACTAAGAGCAATCCTCTACTTTATTAGAGCTTTCTAAGCTTTGCCCAGTCCCTCGGCTCCTTAGACTGCTCCTGGCTTCACCAGAACTCCTTCCTTTCTTTCCTTTCTTTCTTTCCTTCCTCTCTTTCTCTCTTCTTTCTCTTCCTTTTCTTGCTAGATCCGTGGTGTGCCTTGGAATGGGAGGGGAGTGGCCTATTTATAGGTGAGAGGAGGTGGAATGAATGGTCCAGATTGATTCGCGATGAATGGCTCAGATTGCTTGCTTCCACAAGAAGCTTTGCCTGCATTATCACAATGTCATCACCCTCCTTGATGACTCACCACTCATGACGTCATCTAGGACACCTCAAGGGACACCTTAAGGGTATATGTGGCAAAATGTGGGGCCCTTGGGACACCTCACTAGCTGACTCAGCCTTTCCAGAGAGTTCCAGAGTCTTTTCCCTAATGGACGGCCGAGATTGTGCCACGTGTCCTCTTGCTTTTTCTCCTTTTTCTATAATCATGCCATGTGTACTTTGCTTTTCCTCTTTTACTATAATCATGCCATGTGGTGCATTGTGGGCCCCATTTATGTCCTTTCATGATTCCAGATCACTTTACCCAGTTCTATCTTATGTCGTAGGGACCAAATAGTAGTATCTAAAACCACTTCCAAGGCTGTTGAAGTCAAATTACTCAATCTGGAATTTTACTCTGGCGAGTACTGTTCACTGTGCAAATTCTAGAGAAGTGACATGACTTCAAAAAATCATAACTAATTCTATAAAAATTAGAATGGAGTGGTTCAAATTGCTACCCGAAGCTAACATAATAATATTTTAGGTAAAAAATATTCATTGACCACGCCTTGACCATGTCAACATTGGTCAACGTTTTGAAATCACTGTTCATCCAGCGTCTTGTCCCTGATTCCAGAATTCTGGTCCCAACTTTGACAAATCATATCTTTATGTGTAGACATTCAAATGAGACGTTCTATTCTCTTTCTAACTTGTCATAGCTCTTTCTATCATCTTACATAACTCTGTATACATATATGCCAACCTCTTATGGCATTCAAACCTCTTTTATCACTTCCCAGGGAGTCACCCATCATTGGGCTACTCTTGCCTGAGCACACTTAACTGAAATATGCTGATATAAATCTAAAGCACAGATGTTCACAGGCTCCAACTCTGGTACTCTACTATCTTATACCCATCTTATGCTATCTCTCTTGGGTCTATCTGGCCTTCTTATCTTTTTATCCTCATCTAGAGGATCTATCTGTCTTGTATTCTCTATAATCTTATCGTAAGGATCTCTTTATTCTCACTTGACCCTTTCTCATATGAGATTTACTCATAACTCCTTGATACTCAGGATTAATAACTTTAACTTTGATCACTTAGTTCCTGTACGTGTAAGGAGATTTTGAGTTTAGTCCCTTATAGTAATAAGGCTATCTAACATCATGGGTACTCTCTCTGTTAGGAGCTAACCAACTTGTGAAGCTTCTGTACCTTAATTTTTCCTTGGTATTCGTCCTTCCAAAGACATACTGTACTTATGGCTCAATACTTTCTTTCTCTAGGCCAGGTCTACTGCGACCCTCGGGATCTACTGCGATCAACCGTAAGCCTCTTCAGGATCAAACTGTGACCCTGGAATTCTATTCTCTGGGAGCCATACTAGGATCTAACTATAATCCTCCAGAATCTACTGTGATTCCGTTGTACTATATTCTCATCTTTGGAAGACTTAAACCAACGGACAAAATTACAAGGTTAATCACTTCCACATAGTTGTTAACTCAATAGATAATTCATCTAAAATGATCACATAAACCAATATTATCTATCAGGACTTTACTCATTTCCTCTATCACTCAGGAACTTCTCATACCATTCTCATCTTTCATAGCTTTATTATACTCTTTACTGCAGAGAGCTACACAGGCTCTGCTATGCACATATCTATCATCATCTATTCGTCTCATTAGAGGGACCTTACTCTATCTGAGTTATACTATCCCATCTCTTGGCTTATTTCAAGAGCAATCCTTTTCTATTGCAAGAGCAATTTAGCTCTATTGCAACAATACTAACTTATGTCTTTCCTGCTCTTTCTTTAGAGCTGTACCATCTTTCATACATGCTTCTCTTTTCATTTCACTTTCATCACTTATATACCTTACCCTTGAAGGGATATATCCTGAGTATCATAATCATCTATATGTAGATTCACTATTAATCATCATCTTAATCGCATTGCCTATCATTATCTGATCATATTGTCCATATCCCAAACATTCATTTAGGAATCGAAAATAACTATTTATCTGACTTAGGCTACCACATTACCCTCTTACTAGGGTATAGACCTAACCCTTCATTACCCTTACTTACATAGGGAATAGGAGAGTCACTTTATCTTTAAAACTGTGGCTACCTTTCTCTTTATCAGTCTTAGTCTACTCTAGACTAGACTGTGGTTCCTCTATCTTGGGGACATCAACGGCCCATCTCGTCTCTAACTTTAGGTCATGTGCTAGGATTATTCCTAGGCAAGCCTCATTCTTTTGTTCAGGACACACTAGCTGATAGATCTACTCACATAGAGGATATACTTCTGAATATTATCTAACCTTTCATATCTCCTTACTTTATACTATCTGGCTTGATCATGCTTTGTACCAATCCTCTAGTTGATTAATTTCAACCAGGTTGGTACCTTCATTATCACTGTTACTATAACGTCTGATAGTTTTCCTTGACCCAGATGTTATCCTACTTAGTCCAGCCACATCCTGTTAAGAAACACGAGACCTCAGCGGTAATGGCTGACTAAGACTAGCCACTTCTTTGAAGATTACCCCATACCACTGTAAGTTATGGGGTACTATTCTATCTGTTTGGGTGTCACTATCTCTTATTCCAATCATTCTCTAGGTAGTGAACACCATCCCCATATCTCATATTAGGGAGAAAACCTCTGTAGTTCACATCTCTAACTTGTTTTAAGGGGTTAGTCTATCTACTCCAGAGCATCACTGAGCCAGAACCTTCTGTTCCATGCCAGAATCTTATGCTCTGATTTTTCAAAGTCAGGTCACTCCTCTGGAATTCATACAGTGAACAGTACTAGCAAAATAGTAAAATTTCAAATTGAGTAATTTGACTTCAACAACCTTGGAAGTGGTTCAAGATGCTACTGTTTGGTCCCTAAGACGTATGAAAAATGAGGATGTTATAATTTGGTATCAAAGCATAAGATTCTGGCACAGAACATAAGGTTCTGGCTCAGTGATGCTCTTGAGTAGATAGACTAACCCCTTAAAACAAGTTAGAGATGTGAACTACAGAGGTTTCCTCCCTAGTATGAGATATGGGGATGGTGTTCACTACCTAGAGAAAGATTTGAACAAGAGATAATGATACCCAGACAGATAGAATAGTACCCTATAACTTACAGCGGTACGAGGTAATCTTCAAGGAAGTGGCTAGTCTTAATCAGCCGTTACCACCAAGGTCTCGTGTTTCTTAGCACGATGTGGCTGGACTAAGCAGGATAACGTCTGGGGAGCAGTTTCCTCTATGAATAGAGATAGAAGCTGACCAGTCCTAGGTCAAGGAAAACTATCAGACATTACAGTAACAACGATAATGAAGGTACCAACCTAGTTGAAGTTAATCAACTAGAGGATTGGTATAAAGTATAATCAAGCCAGATAATATAAAGTAAGATATGAAAGGTTAGATGATGTTTAGAAGTAGATCCTCTATGTGAGTAGATCTACATTACGAAAGAATTTTTTCAGCTAGTGTTTCCTGAACAAAAGAATTAAAAGTTAGAATGAGGCTTGCCTAGGAATAATCCTAGCACATGGGCTAAAGTTAGAAACAAGATGGGCCACTAATGTCCCCAAGATAGAGGAACCACAGTCTAGTCGAGAGTAGACTAAGACTGATAAAGAGAAAGGTAGCCACAGTTTTAAAGATAAAGTGACTCTCCTGTTCCCTATGTAAGAAAGGGTAATAAAGGGTTGAGTCTATACCCTAGTAAGAGGGTAATGTGGCAGCTTAAGTCAGATAAATAGTTATTTCTAATTCCTAAATAAATGTTTGGGATCTGGACAATATGATCGGACAATGATAGGCAATGAGATTAAGATGAGGATTAACAGATACATGATTACGATACTCAGGATATATCCCTTCAAGGGTAAGGTATATGAGTGATGAAAGTGAAATGAAAAGAGAAGCATGTATGAAAGATGGTACAGCTCTAAAGAAAGAGCAATAAAGACATAAGTTAGTATTGTTGCAATAGAGCTAGATTGCTCTTGCAATAGAAAAGGATTACTTTTAGAATAAAGCCAAAAGATGGGACAATATAACTCAGATAGAGTAAAGTCCTTCTAATGAGACGAATAGATGATGATATATATGTGCATAGTAGAGCATGTGTAGCTCTCTGCAGTAAAGGATATAGTAAAGCTATGAAAGATGAGAATGGTATGAGAAGTTCCTGAGTGATCGAGGAAATAAGTAACGTCCTGATAGATAATATTGGCCTATGTGATCATTTTAGGGGAATTATCTGTTGAGTTAACAACTATGTGGTAGTGATTAACCTTGTAACTTTGTCCATTGGTCTAGGTCTTCCAAAGGTGAGAATACAGTACAACAGAATCACAGTAGATTCTAGAGGATCACAGTTAGATCTTGAAGAGGCTTACGGTTGATCGCAGTAGATCTCGAGGGTCACAGTAGACCTAGCCTAGAGAGAGAAAGTATCGAGTTATAAGTACAGTATTTCTTTGGAAGGACGAATACCAAGGAAAAGTTAAGGTATAAAAGCTTTACAAGTTGATTAACTCATAACAGAGAGAGTACCCATGATGCCAGTTTCAGATAGCCTTATTACTATTAGGAACTGAACTCAAAATCTTCTTACACGTATAGGAACTAAGTGATCAAAGTTAAAGTTATTAATCCTAAGAACTAAGGAGTTATGAGCAAATCTCATAAGATATGAGAAAGGGTCAAATAAAGAGATCCTTACAATAAGAATAAAAGATAGATAGATCCTCCAGGTAAAGAGATAAGAAGGCCAGATAGACCCAAGAGAGATAGTATAAGATGGGTCTAAAATAGTAGAGTACCAGGGTTTGAGCCTGTAGGCATCTGTGCTTCATATTTATATCTGCACATTTCAATTAAGTGTGCTCAGGCAAGAGTAGCCCAATGATGGGTGACCCCCTGGGAAGTGATGAACGAGGAATTAATACCACAAGAAGTTAGCATATATGTACCCAGAGTTATGTAAGATGATAGAAAGAGTTATGAAAAGTTAGAAAGGGTTATGAACAGAAAGAAAATAGAACCCTTATGTCAAGTCCAAATGAAATGGATTTGAAAGATGAACTATAATATAGTCAGATTTGGCCAGATATGCCATGATATGGCATAAAAGATACGTGATGAAATATGACATGAAAGATATGAGAAATATGTATTAAGAAGTACACTATGAAGTGGCTTTATAACTAGCCCTATAACAGATTGAGAGGCTATGTTTTTGAAAGATATAAGATGTTTGAATGATGAGTTACATGTGAAAGAGCAAATGAGAGCTTTCACTCCTTGCATAAAATGCCAGGCATTATGTTATGCTATGTTATGTTATTCTAAAGCTCCGAATGTTAGAGCAGTGCAAGCTCTATGTGATAGAGCTGTGCAAGCTCCGAGTGTTAGAGCTGTGCATATTGAGAGAAGGAATGCTTGAGCTCCAATGTTAGAGCTTTGCATTTATCAGCAGGTATGTAGTCCTGCAATATGTTGGCCAGGCATTATGCATGTTAGAGTATGTGCTCCTATGTGCTCCTATATGCTCATATGTGCTCCTGTTTAGCAGTAGAGCAATGAAAGAAAGAATAATGATATGAGTCCTCTCTCTGTATTATGATGAGTTAGTAAAGATGATAAAAATGTATGATGACATGAGAATGAGAAATAAAGTTTTGCGAATATTTAGAGAATTCTGCTGAATACTCGGATGAGTAATAAGTGACTGCACTAAGAATCATGATGAGTAGTCAACAAAAACTCAAGAATATAGGAGTATATTAGAAAGTTTAGTATGAATGAAAGGGACATTCTCCTCAGAGGAACTCTTCATCGAAGGATGAATAGAGATTTAGCCCTGAAATTTCGAGGACGAAATTTATTTTAAGGGGAGGAGAAATGTTATATCCCAATTTTTAGGCTTAGAAGCCCCGTATATAGCCTGAAAAAGGGATACTACCAGACCCTATTGAGCAGAGGTCTCAATAAATAGAAAAAATTATGATGATCAGTTTGATGCAACACAGAGTTCTGATATGAGGTCTCGAGAGATTTATATTAATTTTTAAAGAAAAGGAAAATTAGTACGGTATGCTCTAGACTTCATAATCAGATGAAATGTGGCAGTAAATTCCTATAATTAATATAAGAATTTCTGAAACTGACAGAGCCCAAAAAGGAGTTATGTAGAATTTATTACAGAATTTACAGTGGATTAAAAGACCCGATAAATAGGTTTCGGGGGAATTTCTCGGGAATTGAGCCCATGAAGATAGTGGATCATACAGAGGGTCTAGAATGGCACCTTATTGGCCCAATGATATTTTCAGATAAATATGTGGGCGAGGGCTAATAAAGACCGAGAAAAATGAAGAATTACGAAAATACCACTGAAGGTATGCCACTGTGTTGTATCATTAAGTTTGAGTCAGACGAAGGGCATTATGATCTTGTGACTAAGGTTAGATAGTTAAGGTCAGAGTGCTTGGGCTTGGTTAGAAACCCAAGATGACAATCCAAGGCCCAAAAACGTAGCCCAAGAGTAAAGTGGGCCCAAGAGGCATTAAAATAATGTTTTAGTGCTTTTTCAATAAAGTAAAGTGACCCGATCCAAGATAGAACTGGGTAAAGTGATCTGGAATCATGAAAGGACATAAATGAGGCCCACAATGTGCCACATGGCATGATTACAGTAAAAGAGGAAAAGCAAAGGACACATGGCATGATTAGAGAAAAAGGAGAAAAAGGAGAAAATGTAAGAGGACACGTGGCAGGATCTCGGCCGTCCATTCAGGGAAAAGACTCTGGAACTCTCTAGAGAGGCTGAGTCAGCTGGTGAAGTGTCCAAAGGACCCCACATTTCGCCACATATACCCTTGAGGTGTCCCTTGAGGTGTCCTAGGTGATGTCATGAGTGGTGAGTCATCAGGGAGTGTGATGTCATCGTGATGATGCAGGCAAAGCTTCTTGAGGAAGCAAGCAATCTGAGCCATTCATCGCGAATCAATCTGGACCATTCATTCCACCTCCTCTCACCTATAAATAGGCCACTCCCCTCCCATTCCAAGGCACACCACAGATCTAGCAAGAAAAGGAAGAGAAAGAAGAGAGAAAGAGAGAAAGAGAGAAGGAAAGAAAGAAAGGAAAGAAAGGAAGGAGTTCTGGTGGAGCCAGGAGCAGTCTGAGGAGCCGAGGGACTGGGCAAAGCTTAGGAATGAGGTAAGAAAATTATCTAGTCCCTTCTCTAATAAAGTAGAGGCTTGCTCTTAATGGTTAGAATAGAGAAATATCTCTATTAATAAAGTTAGCTATAGATAGAAAGAAAGTTAGAGGAATGTTGGAGTAAGGATATTTCCCCTAGCTATGCATGAGTTAAATAGAGCTATACTGATAGAGTAATAATGAAAATATTATTATGCTATGTATAGGCTCGAACCTATGGAAAGAATGAACCTTAGAGCAAAGGCTAAGAGCTAGAAGAAAAGCTACATATCAGGTAGTAAACTAATCCTAAACTTGTATGTATTGAATGTTATGCTTGATGTGCTATGGCTTTGTTAAGACCAGAATGCTGGAATCAGGGACAGGACGCTGGAGGAACAGTGAAATATGGACGTTCACCAATGTTGACCTGGTCAAATTATGGTCAACGAGTCATTTTTCCCTGAAATATAATTATGTTAGCTTCGTGTAGGAATTTGAACCACTCCATTTCGATTTTTACAGAATTAGTTATGATTTTTCGAAGTCAGGTCACTCCTCTGGAATTCACACAGTGAACATTACTAGCTAAATAGTAAAATTTCAGATTGAGTAATTTGACTTCACCAGCCTTGGAAGTGGTTCCAGATGCTACTGTTTGGTCCCTAAGACATATGAAAAAGGAGGATGTTATATTGATGAGGCATGGAGAATGTTATCCTCTTATTTCTGACCGTTAGTTTCTCGATCCCTGAGTAGTCTGACTATAGAAATGGAACTACTTTCCATTACAGTATGGCCATACATTTCTCAGACTCACTCATCAAGGGGCCCAGTAATATCTCTCTACGAATGTGAGGGATAAATTCCATCTTGACCATTCACATTCCTCTGCACGAAAAACCACTAAGCCCAAACATAGTCTTTATGATCACTTGATCAAAAGTGACTTTTGACTAGGTCAAAGCTGAGCATTTGTCATGTGGGAATCCATGATGATCTCAGGTCAAAGAGCATAGTGACATGGTTTGTATATGAGAGAAGCTTATGACTTAACCCATGCAGCTCTCTCATAGCGGGACGGTCCAACACCTTGTACTCTTACATGTGCCTATGACTTTGATTTATATCTCTATACATCTTCAAAGTCATATTGGTCTTATTTCATCTCTACTCCCACATAGATGATCGACCAGGGACATTTAGGATAAGATCATGAGTTATCCAAGGATGGTCATAACAGTAAACATGCAAATAATATGATAAAACAATTAATAAATTCATAAATTAACAATGTTCATAAGACAATGATTGGCCCCAAGGGCACAATTTCCAACACATCTATACTAGGTATATCAGCCAAAGCCCAACCTATTTTTCTCTTATGTGTTTTAAAACTAAAATTAACCTCTTTTCCTTAGAAACATAAATTGAATTAGCAATTATAATAGGTAATATATCATTTTCAGCCAAAAACACATATTTTAAGTTATTAGGAAGTGGTTTGAGTTTTAACTCAGGTGGCTAGACAATTGATGGAACCAACTTAGTTTTCAAAGTTGTAATAGGATTCAATAATTATGTCCTAACAGGTTCTGTAATATCTATTTTTGTCCCTACAATGAGATTCTCAGCAGTTATGTTCTCACCAGCAATTTTATCATGCTGCTTTTCTCCAAAGCCTTCATTCAAAAGGTCAGTAACAGAAAAAGAAAAAGATTGTAGGGTAGAAAGTAATCTATCAACTAAACTATGGTTAATACTTAACACATCATCACTACTATCCAAAGAAAATCATATGAAGAAATTTTATATTCAAGCAAATCTCATTTAGCCTTATCAGAATTTTGTAGCAATAATTCAAATTCCTCTTTAGCTTCTTCAATGTATACATCCATTGCACTTAAATCTAACAGTAAGTAATCTTCAAATGGATATCTCATTGCTTCATAGACATTAAAAATAATTACACATCACTCACTTCCATTGTAATGCTCCCATTTTTTATACTTATGATAGTGTTAGCTGTTCTAAGGAATAACCTCCCTAAAATAATAGGACCCTTTGAGGTTGACTTATGTGACATATCTAATATATAGAAATCTATAGGTATAATCAAGTCTTTAACCTTCACTAATATGCCTTCTAATAATCCTTGGTTTCTTAGTAGTCTGATCAGCAAGTTGAACTATCATAAATATTTCCTTAAGTGAGCCTATACCTATGCCTAATGATGTATAAATGGAAGTTGGCATTACATTAATCGCTACACCAAGATCTAACAAAGTACTAGCACACTAAAACTTACCAATGGTGATTAGGACTACAAATGAACTTGGATCATCATATTTTATAGGAAGTTGTGGCTTAAATAAAGCTAACACACTAGATCTTACTTGAACCCTTTCATTTAGCTTGCAAATTCTTTTATTAGTGTAGAGTTCTTTCATGAATTTCTCATACTTAGGTATACTCTTAATCAGACTACAAGTGGTACATTAACTTCCAATTTACCTAACAGATTCAAAATATCTTGTCCTTGTTTTTCTTTTAAAACCTGCTATGGACACATGTATGCACTAGGAAAAGGAAAGTGTTTAATACTTACCTCTCTGTCCTTCTGTTTTACATCTTCATGTTCCTTTTGATGCTGGTTCTTGTTAGATTTCTAACTTGTAGCTGCTTCATGTATATTAGATGGTTGTGCAACTTCCTTCAATCTAATTTGCATATTCTTCTGTTGTAACATCCTATTCTCCTTACTACTTTTTGATTCTGGAATCAATGAAGAATTTTATTCAATCAACTCTTAGTTCCATATCTGTTATGCTGCTCATTTGTTCTATTATCCCTTTTATCATTATCAACATTTACTCCCTTACTATTTTTCCACTTCTCAAGCTCATAGCATTCACAAATTTGGGGTTAACAAATGTGTTTGAATGTAGATTTTCACCAATTCTAGCATGAACATCACTTACTGAATTGGCTAACTGTGATACATAGCCATTCATATTTTTAGCTTTTGTTTCTAAATGTTCTATTTTACTCTCTAAGGCAGCAAACTTAGAATTTATCATTGCTAGGTTGTTGTCCACTGTAGATCTCAAGTCCTTGAAGTTAGAGCTGAAGTTTATGTTTATGGAGTTTATATTTGAGTTCATCACATTAATGCCCTTGATTAATTCAGATATTCTATCATCCTTTGCAGCAGTAGGTACTTATATAGCTCTAGAAGATTCAGCTACTTGCTTATCATTGTTGAATATATTTTGCCCAATATTTTTGTCTTCAACTCCATCCCTCAATCTGAAATTGAGATGATCTCTCTATCCTTTATTATATGTGTTGGAGTATACATTCCTTTATGGATATTGGTTTTGTTTACCTTAATAAATGGCTTATACATCTTCATAGTGTGTAGGACAATTGACATTGGTATGCATAAGAGAAGAATAAAACTGACAACTAGGAGCAACTAGAGCTTGAGAGTATGGACTCTGAATATGTATATGAATTGCTTAATTGAACAGCTAAATTGTTGATCTGAGCATTCATAAAAACAACTTAAGAAGACAAGCTATTATAATCTTAAGATGACCTTGCAGAAACCTTATGGACTTGCCTAGCATCATAGCCCCATACTATTGGTCATTGTTTGCTATCTTCTCAATCAAATTACATACTTTATCAGGAGTTAAATCATCAATAGATCCCCTAGCTAGTGGTATGCAATGATCAATCCTAAATGAAAATACTGCACCAAATATTCACTTGGAATTTAGTGGTATGGACATTTAGCTAGTAGGTCTTGAAAGCTTCCCCAAAACTCATAGAAAGACTCTTGAGCATACTATTTTATAGCAAAGATTTCCTTTCCAATGTAGCAATCTTAGAAGTAAGGAAGTATCTCTCTAAGAAAGCATTCCTTAAGTTTTTCCAAGAGTCTATGGCTTGAAGTGTATGATATAGCAGTATATAAAAGTATTCATTTGCCTTTCCTTCAAGTGTAAAATAGAATACTTGTCTTTGCATAACATCTATATTTGCAACTACAAGTTCCATGGATGCGCAAACCCCTTGCATAATCTTTAGGTGCTTAAAAGGATCATCACTTGCCAATCCATAAAACTTTGCTAAGTTACTTAACAAAAGACCTTTCAATTCAAAATTAACATCCAAAGTAGGACAAGGGTGAAAAGGGTCAAAGTTTGCATTAGAAGAAGTGAGTTCTCTTATGTTCCTACGTGCCATTCTATTATTCATATTATTATCTCCATGTTGCACATTTTGATTATTCTGATTATGAGTATAAGCTTTTCCCTCATTAACATGCTCCATAACAAAATAATTATCTAAGATATCACTAGATGCCAAATCCATTTTGTAACATCCTTACTTTCATACATCTTAGGGACCATTCAGTAGCATTTAGAACCACTTACAAGACTTTGGAAGTCCATTAGCCAAATCTGAAATTTACTCTTTCTTGGGTTACTGTTCATATGGTATTCCAGATTACGCAATGAACTTTAAAAAATCATAATTAATTCTAGAAAACTCAAAATGAAGTAGTTCAAAAATCTACGTGAAGATAACATCTTGAAATTTAAGGGAAAAATAATTTCCAGACCAAATGATTAGCCAATTGATACAGTTTATTCGTTGAAGTTTACTGTTCATTTGGTCAAAAACTCTAAAAAGCATATTCTGGTCTCTTACTTTGGAAATTCATTTCTCTTCATGAACTTAAAGGTCTAGATGTGTACTACATGCTTATAAAATTTTGTGAAATAATTCCTTCATTTACGAGGTCAAACTGAAGCCACAACAAAACTGCTTTAGGACTTATGTTTTTACCATTTCAGTTTCCTTTCTTTCACTTTCCATAATTGTTCCAACATACATAAATTATCTCTTTTGCCTTTTCTGATTTCATATACATCATGGGGTTATACAATAATTTTTTCATACAATCTCATCACATAAGTAGATACTTTACATGGCTTTGACATACATGGAAGTGCATAGCATATGCTAACATCTTAAATACTTCACTTTTCTTCTTCCATGCTTTAGCTCTTCTCCATGCATACATTATCCATCTTGCTTGACCTAAATTGGTTGGTTATGGGAGAGCGAGATTCTAGAGAATCTCAGTAGCAAACATTACCACTTAAATATAGAAGATGGATGCTAATGCATGATATGTAATTTCATTAACTTTCTTTGATTAGTGACATGCCATCATGCTATATACTTTTACATAAAGTGCATGGCCATGGAAACATGTTATTCACAATACATTCAACATCATTTATCACGTCACAACATCATTCAAATAACATATACATGTCAACACATAAGCATACCACATCAAGCACATAAAGAGGTAAGTTCACTACCTTGCACTTAAGCTTTCCTCTTGATCTTTTGCACTTGCTCCCTAACTTCCCAACCATGAAGTCTTTATGTCAATCACTTCCCAACCTGTACTTGGATGTTTCATGGTCCTAAACACATTCATATTCATCACATAACTAATTCAGACTCATGAACTCCAACCATGTTCAAGACTAACTTTGTTACACTCTTTATTGTCATAACCTTCTCTAATCTTTACTAATCCACTTGACTCTTGAACCAATTGATGTCTTGACTTTACCCCACACAATTTCATCTTTTGAATCCATTTATGAGCTTAGAATCAGGAAATTTCAGCTCTAAACAGAACTGAACATAAGCATACAATTCTTCAAAAATTCTCATTTTGAATTTGCCATGGTGTGCCCTGTTCGGTCTTACTTTCATACTTCTTAGGGACCATTCAGTAGCATTTAGAACCACTTATAAGACCTTGGAAGTCCAATAGCCAAATCTGGAATTTTACTCTTTCCCGGGTTACTGTTCATATGGTATTCTAGATTACGCAACAAACTTCAAAAAATCATAATTAATTCTAGAAAGCTCAAAATGAAGTGGTTCAAAAAGCCACGTGAAGATAACATCTTGAAATTTAAGGGGAAAATAATTTCCAGACCAAATGATTAGGCAATTGATACAGTTTATTCATGGAAGTTTGCTGTTCATTTGGTCAAAAACTCTGGAAACAGATTCTGGTCCCTTACTTTGGAAATTCATTTCCCTTCATATACACATCCAAATGAAGCGTTATACCTATGAACTTAAAGCTCTAGATGTGTACTACATGCTCATAAAACTTCGTGAAATAATTTCTTCATTTGCTAGGCCAAACTGAAGCCACAACAAAAGTGCTTCATCACTTATATTTTCACTATCTCAGCTTATGATGCGTATAATGGTATAAAGATGATAAATTAGAGCCAGTAAATATTCTGATGATGTTTGAAAAGACGATAATGCCCTTTGGGAAATGAAATGAAAATCAGATACCGATAAAGAGTTAAAGGAAATGTAGGGAACTTTTATCAGGACTTCTGGGTCTCAGAAAATTATGAGACTTTATAGGGAATTCATTTTATGTTAGAATGAATTTCTAAAAATGTTAGAACCATTAAAAGAGGTTTCTAGCATTTATTTCAAAATCAGGATATTATAAGAATATCGGTACAAGGAAAGTACCTTGGGATTTGTGCCAATTAGCTATTGGGCCCAAGGAAGGCCTATGGCAGCCTAAAAGTTCATCCTAGGGCAGCCCAATATGTCCCAAGGGTTGTCTTGGAGCCCAAGTGCAATAATGAATAATTTGTGAATTTTTGAAAAGAAGAAGAAGGGATAAAGTGAAAATTATGGTTTGCACATGGTGGGACCCACACACCCACACACTTGGTGTCCAAGACAAGGGGGAGGAGAAGATTCTTGTCATGTGGATTTATTTCAAGTTGGCTTGGAGAGGAAGCTTGAGGTAAGAACAAATATGAGCCATTAGATCAAATAGTGCACAAAGTGATCTTGGCCGTTCATTTTCCATGGAATTTCTCTATAAGTACCCCCTCAATTCTGCAGCAAACCGTGAGCCATGAACCCTTGGGGAAACTATTGCAAAATGGAAACTTAATCCAAGACAAAGAAGAGTCAAGGTTCCAAAGTTCAAGCGAGCTAGAGATTAAAGGTAAGCAATCTCTCCTAGCTTATTTTACTTCGATTTGAGAGATTGAACTTAAGGTTTCGGTGGGGGAAAAGGTGAGTTTTCTCTATGGGGAGGTGCTGCCCAAAGGCCTCAAAGGAAAGGGGAAAGAAGAAACTAAAGTTAGGACCACAAGATTGAAGCTTAACCAAGCTCGTTAAGTGGTTGGTTGTTGAGTCAAGTTGATATTCTTGACTTTGCCATGGTGTGCCCTGTTCGGTCTTACTTTCGTACATCTTAGGGACCATTCAGTAGCATTTAGAACCACTTATAAGACCTTGGAAGTCCAATAGCCAAATCTGGAATTTTACTCTTACTCGGGCTACTGTTCATACGGTATTCCAGATTACGCAACGAACTTCAAAAAATCATAATTAATTCTAGAAAGCTCGAAATGAGGCAGCTCAAAAAGCTGCCTGAAGATAACATCTTGAAATTTAAGGGAAAAATAATTTCCAGGCCAAATGATTAGCCAATTGATACAGTTTATTCATCGAAGTTTGCTGTTCATTTGGTTAAAAAGTCTGGAAACAGATTCTGGTCCCTTACTTTGGAAATTCATTTCCCTTCATATACACATCCAAATAAAGCGTCCAACCTATGAACATAAAGCTCTAGATGTGTACTACATGCTCATAAAACTTCGTGAAATAATTCCTTCATTTGCGAGGCCAAACTGAAGCCACAACAAACCTGCTCCCAGATTTATATTTTCACCATCTCAGCTTAAAACGTGTAAGATGGTATAAAGATGATCAATTAGAGCCAGTAAATACTCTGATGATATTTGAAAAGACGATAACACCCTTTGGGAAATTAAATGAAAATCGGACACGGATAAATGGTTAAAGGAAATGTAGGGAATTTTTATCAGGACTTCTGGGTCTCAGAAAATTATGAGACTTTATAGGGAATTCATTTTATGTTAGAATGAATTTTGAAAAATGTTAGAACCATTAAAAGAGGTTTCTAGCATTTATTTCAAAATCAGGATATTTTAAGAATATCGGTACAAGGAAAGTACCTTAGGATTTGTGCCAATTAGCTATTGGGCCCAAGGAAGGCCTATGGCAGCCTAAAAGTTCGTCTTAGGGCAGCCCAATAAGTCCCAAGGGTTGTCTTGGAGCCCAAGTACAATAATGAATAATTTGTGAATTTTTAAAAAGAAGAAAAAGGGATAAAGTGAAAATTATGGTTTGCACATAGTGGGACCCACACACCCACACACTTGGTGTCCAAGACAAGGGGGAGGAGAAGATTCTTGTCATGTTGATTTATCTCAAGTTGGCTTAGAGAGGAAGCTTGAGGTAAGAACAAATATGAGCCATTAGATCAAATAGTGCACAAAGTGATCTTGGCCATTCATTTTCTGTGATATTTCTCTATAAGTACCTCCTCAATTCTGCAGCAAACCGTGAGCCATGACCCCTTGGGGAAACTGTTGCAAAATGGAAACTTAAGCCAAGACAAAGAAGAGTCAAGGTTCCAAAGTTCAAGCGAGCTATAGATTAAAGGTAAGCAATCTCTCCTAGCTTATTTTACTTCGATTTGAGAGATTAAACTTAAGGTTTCGGTGGGGGAAAAGGTGAGTTTTCTCTATGGGGAGGTGGTGCCCAAAGGCCTCAAAGGAAAGGGAAAAGAAGAAACTAAAGTTAAGACCACATGATTGAAGCTTAACCAAGCTCGTTAAGTGGTTGGTTGTTGAGTCAAATTGATATTCTTGACTTTCCCATGGTGTGCCCTGTTCGGTCTTACTTTTGTACGTCTTAGGGACCATTCAGTAGCATTTAGAACCAATTGCAAGACCTTGGAAGTCCGATAGCCAAATCTGAAATTTTACTCTTTCCCGGGTTACTGTTCATATGGTATTCTAGATTATGCAACGAACATCGAAAAATCATAATTAATTCTAGGAAGCTCGAAATGAAGCGGTTCAAAAAGCTACGTAAAGATAACATCTTAAAATTTAAGGGGAAAATAATTTCCAGACCAAATGATTAGCCAATTGATACAGTTTATTCCTGGATGTTTGCTGTTCACTTGGTCAAAAACTCTGGAAACATATTCTGGTCCCTTACTTTGGAAATTCATTTCCCTTCATATACACGTCCAAATGAAACATCCTACCTATGAACTTAAAGCTCTAGATGTGTACCACATGCTTATAAAACTTCGTGAAATAATTCCTTCATTTGCGAGGCCAAACTGAAGCCACAACAAACCTGCTCTCAGACTTATATTTTCACCATCTCAGCTTAAGACGCGTATGATGGTATAAAGATGATCAATTAGAGCCAGTAAATACTCTGATGATGTTTGAAAAGACGATAATGCCCTTTGGGAAATTAAATGAAAATCGGACACCGATAAAGGGTTAAAGGAAATGTAGGGAATTTTTATCAGGACTTCTGGGTCTCAGAAAATTATGAGACTTTATAAGGAATTCATTTTATCTTAGAATGAATTTCCAAACATGTTAGAACCATTAAAAGAGGTTTCTAGCATTTATTTCAAAATCAGGATATTTTAAGAATATCAGTACAAGGAAAGTACCTAGGGATTTGTGCCAATTAGCTATTGGGCCCAAGGAAGGCCTATGGCAGTCGAAAAGTTCATCCTAGGGCAGCCCAATATGTCCCAAGGGTTGTCTTGGAGCCCAAGTGCAATAATGAATAATTTGTGAATCTTTGAAAAGAAGGAAAAGGGATAAAGTGAAAATTATGGTTTGCACATGGTGGGACCCACACACCCACACACTTGGTGTCCAAGACGAGGGGAGGAGAAGATTCTTGTCATG
Organism: Leucaena leucocephala; assembly: GCA_037074615.1. NCBI lineage: Eukaryota > Viridiplantae > Streptophyta > Magnoliopsida > Fabales > Fabaceae > Leucaena > Leucaena leucocephala. Next base: position 22,703,654 of record CM073539.1, read on the forward strand.
TGGATGTATCTCACGTTGGCTTGGAGAGGAAGCTTGAGGTCTATCTATTATTGTAGTGTATAAAGTTTTACTCTATAAAGATAGAGGTTTAATATGAATCGATTTACAATATATATATATAGAATATCAATCACATCACATATATGTAATGCACATAGCGTCCCAATTTTTTGTTTCATCTATTTGATTTGTATTGGTTCCAATCAATCTGAAATAATCAAAAGGCAACTTTTTTTCGTCCGATTCGAATTTCTAGATTTCTGATTATTTTCAAGACCAATCCCGGTATCATATTAAAAAAAAAGAATATTTTTAGCATTCCGAAGAAGTAATTGATAAAATGAAATAGTTAACAGATGATCCAGGAGTTCTATGGGAAACTTTTTCCTATTTCAAAAATATTAGTAAAACCCAACCGATTTTTAACGTTTGAACCATGATATGAAATGAAAACATAAATCCTATTTTGATTTTGAAATCAAAAAAATAAAAAACCAAAAAATAAAACAAGCGATAAGCACATAATATGTGACTCGCCTAAGGCAACGACAATATCTTATTATGTGTAGTATCTCCTTAGACAACTACTATGTCTATTTTGTTTCCTATAGAAAGTGTGTATCCGCACTTAATAACTAATAAAAAAACGGATTTCTTTTTTCTCTTTGAAAAAAGTGAAAAAAGGGAGGATAAAAAAATAAATAAAAAAGGGTTCCGCGGTTCCTCATTGTCCATATATAACTTTGGTAAGAGCCAGTTCATTGAAATTTTAGAAAGAATAAAGAATTTGGTTGGAATAAGTTTCCGATTATTTGTATTACCTTGACTTTCAAAATACGAACATGGGAAAAAGTAAAATATTTGTTTAATTGAAAGAGTATTTTCTATTTCTATATTATCCATAGAATACATTATTCCATTCGAATACACTAGAATTCCAAAATGCAGATATTTTGGAATTCCATTTAGAAATTGAATTAATGAATTAAATAGAAAAATAAAATTTAAGAACCCATCTATAAAACAATGGATACAATTTTATTTTAGTTTTTTCCCTCAACTCAATTAGTAGTATTTTTAAAGTCCACTTCTTCCCCATACTACGAGGGAAAGGGAAAATGTAAAGACTACCATTAAAGCAGCCCAAGCGAGACTTACTATATCCATGTAAATTATGTCTCCTATTTCTATCAATATGAAGGAATTATTTCATTTTTGTTATTGTTCACTAATAATAAATAATAGTGGAATCACTGGCACAGAGTCAAAAAGGTATTCTGGCCTAACATCATTGACGAAAGAAAAGAATCCAATAAATCGAATTATAACATCTAACAAGTTCTTATATGATTTCTAGTATAATCAGAAAACATTAAGTACAAACAAAATATTCGGAGACACCCTTGGAAGTATTAAGGGAATGAATGTTACTAATAGGTAGGAATAATAAGACCTATGCTTTATTTTTATTTTTTTGCCCTCGATTTCATTAAGTAAATATATATATATATATATATATATATATATATATATATAGAATCAAGATAGATCACTTCGCATACTCTTATTTCCATTTAATCTAATCCTTACCGTCTCCCAATTGTCTCTGTAAAATAATCGGAAGACAGCCGAATAAATTCTTTCACTAGGGGTTGCCGAAAAGAAAGAATTCTTTTTTCTTTTTAATTAAATATAAATAATTAGAATTCCATTTAAATTTCAAAAATATTATTAAAATTTTTTAAAGAATATTAATTTATAAATATTTAAAATTTTCTAAATATTGAAAAATATTTCTATTTCATTTTTCAATTTATTAGAATATTTAATATTGAAAATATTGAATTATAATATTTGAATAAAATGGAATATGAATATAATGAATATAATATTATTTATTTAAATTTTATTTAATATATTTTAATATATTTAAAATATTTAATTTCTATATTTATATATTAGATATATATTAGAATTCTAATTTCTAATTTTTTATAATTATACTATTTTTAATTTAAAACATTTAATATATTAATTTAGAATATTTATATTCTAAATAGATTTTTATATTTTATTTAGAATTAAAAAAAGAAAAAGAAATAATAATAATAAAAAAGAAAGCCAATTATCTATTCAATCTAACTAATATTGAATAAATGCCGGAGTGCTAATATACTTTCAGGAGTCTGTATACAAAGTTTTTTTTGACCCTTCCCTAACTAAAAATGGAATTTGATTCCCTGTCCGATCTATATCTATCCCTATCTAATCTAATTCAAGACCTAGTCAGTAGACAAACACTACATTAGTAGTGGAGTAGGACTATCATATCAAGATTTACCGATTCCTTTTCACTACTAGAATCTTTCTTGAATTCTTGAATCCGAGACATAAGGATTTATAGAATTTTAAAGAATAAAACCTGCAGATGCTTAGAATTTAGAATCAAGGAAGTCTCAAGAGTCCCTTTCCCCCGCATGCTTCTGCTGGAAAAAAGATTGTCAAGTTTTTATATCAATAAAATAGAATAAGCTATTTTGTCGATCAGGCGACACCCGGATTTGAACTGGGGAAAAAGGATTTGCAGTCCCCCGCCTTACCGCTCAGCCATGCCGCCAAAATGATACAAAAAAAATATATGAGAATACCCCCAAAAAACTAAAAAAGGGAGTTCTAAACTTCTTTTTTTTATTTGTTTGTATCTTCGATTCTATTTTCCTTAATCCCATTCTTAAAAGAGACCCCTCCCCCCCCTTTTTTCAAAAACAAACGTGCATTTTCAGTCAAAAAAGCTAAAATTCGGGACAAATCGGAACCATTAACTATTAATTATTAATTATAATTAATTTAATTCATGAATGATTCTTCAATTTAAATTAAAAAAGAAATGGTTTTTTCCTAATGAGATAAGAAAATCCAAATTGAGACATAACTAATCAGTATTCTTTTTTTCAAGAAAAAAAATACCATTTCAATTATAACAGCAATTATCAGTATATGTAAGCCCTAAAACATAAATTGTTACACAGATAGTATCTAATCGGGTATCTTATCTGTATATAATGCCTATAAGGGAATTTTCAAGAAATTTTTGTACTTGCATTTTTTTTACAATTTTTCATTAAATAGATTTTTAATAGATTGAATAGAAAATAAAAATTTAACACGACATGTGCTGTTCTGAATGAATAGGACTACAATAAAGGAAGAAACATCTATATAGATAACTATAGCTAGACTAGAGTTATATCTGCGCATGTTTAATAAATCCAAGCCTTATTACGCACCTCAATCCTATTCTACAAATTCTACTAAAAAAATAGGTAAAATTTTCTCTCTTCTTTGTGCGAATTTGAATTCTTTTTTGAACAATTGAATCGGTGAAAAGGTTAAGTACTAAAAAAAGAAATTCTATATTGTTTCTGATTATTAGGTCTTTATCTCATCAAACAGATCAAATTCCCAATTCATTTTATTTTTCTGGTATCCAATCGAATTGGATTGGAATATGGAATATCATAATAATGGTAGAAATAGAATCCATTTTTGCTTTGGATAGTCTTTAAAAAACTCCACAAGTCTAGGTAGAATTTTTCAATTCCTTTCCATTTAGAATTTATATTCTATCCGTTTGTTGCAAATTCCAATTTGAGTATAAAATTATTCTATTTATTCCTATAGGTATTTCATACATACCATATACGGAGTTCGATAAAATTTCATGTGATTCAGTAAAAAAAATAGAAATTCCATTATTTCTAAATCGATTCATATGATTCGATCAAGAATGGGAGCAAATAGTGGGATATTTTCTATAAATGGGGAAAGTGAAAATGCTTGGGGTGTA